>JJRW01S0011360.1:9006-20231 GCA_001188405.1 Loxosceles reclusa | reverse complement strand
TCTCCGGATTTCCCGAGCCCAGAGGCGACCTCTCGGTCGTTGGTCCTAAGAGTGGTACTCTCCGGATTAGCGTCCTCAAAAATGAGTACCCCATCTGGTCTGCGCCTCCAGACAGTCCGAACCACTTTGGCCAGCCGAACCCTCTATGGGGCCGCGCACAGGTTGACTCAGACTATTTGGATTCCCGAAGGATCCTTGGGCTCAGTACCGTTGCCGAGGCATTGGTAGAGTCTGACAGCCTGCGTTAGTGGAGTCCTTTCCTTGGTCTGACCCCGTGTCATAGGTCGCACCAGCTGGGTTTTTTTTTTTATATTTTTTACCGCAGTGCAGCTCATGCATCCTGCACTCCGTCCATGGGGGTTAGTAGATTTTGCCCGAAGGCTGTTAGTACATATAAAATACACTTCATATAAAAATACACTAAGAAATTCCATCATTTTTATTTCGTTTTGTGCCCGAAGGCTGTTAGTAGGGACGGCACAAACATTGAACATAGAACATAAAATACACTATAATAAGCAACCATACTTTTTTTATTTGGTTTTGTTGCCCTAGGGCTTTTATACTTTTCTATTCGATTTTGTTGCCCGAAGGCTTTTATAATTTTTTTTGGCATGCAGCCCCAGCCGGCAATCCTCGTTGAGGACTCCGCGGACGTCGTGTACCAATGACGTAGAGAGTGAAGTGACCGGCTCCACCCCGGGTCCACCACGTCACTAGCCTCGCTTCCACCCCATCACAAGCTCGACACTGACGTGTCAGCTCCGGCCTACCTCTAGATGTGCGACTTCGAGTTGGTAAACAATCAATACGTGCCTTCACTATATCAATGAATTCCCAACCAGGCACAAGAGCATTGCCACTTCTCAACCATCTATGAGCCTCGGGTACCTGATAAGCTTGTCTCAGACCGGCACCACTCACTGAACTAACCAGTTGCTCTTTAAGCGTGCGTTTCTCAGCAGAAGAGGTTAGAATCTGTCTGGTACCATCATTGGTCGAAGATATAGTAGCCCATTGCTTGGTCCTTGCGATCTTTTGCTGCACTAACTGTGACTCGTACACCATTTTAGCAAGAGGAAAGCTCGAGCCACGCAACTTCTCAAGTCTTTGAATTCGCACTCTGTGCACCAGCCATCTAAATGACGGTATCCCAAGACCCCCATCATTGACGGAGGCATGGAAATAAGCCCAGGGCGTATCCTTTGGCAGCTTCAAAAAAGATCTTGCAGCTTTCCTGATGGTAACATCTAGCCTTTTTAACATTGTCAAATTAGTCCGCCCAAGGACCAAACGGTGCAACAGCTTTGGTACCAAATGTGTATTCATGATATACAAACGCTGCTGCGGTTTAAGTCGGCTTTTCCCAGGTTACCCAGCATCACAGTGAGATCCGAGGTACAAGAAAGTACCCGTCCTCCTGATCCGAGGTGTACTTCCAGGTATTTTAACGTAGATGTTGTATTCAAGCACGGCAGCAAACTACCGGCTATACGGTGGCTAAATTTAGTTCCCACTTTAATTTTCTGTTCCCTGCCTGATGGAATGAAAGAGAGAGCACTACACTTTTTCGTACATTAACAGACAAGCCTCTGATCTTGAAGAAGGCCTCTGCCTTATCAAGTGGTGCCTGGAGACCAGCTGATGTTTGACTAATGAGCATCACGTCGTCAGCGAATGCCAAGGAATTCACCCTGACACCACTGAAGTCGTACCCAATATAGTTCGGCATTGTTCGCAATAACGCATCGATGACCATATTGAAGAGCAGAGGTGAGAGAGGATCGCCCTGCCGCACACCACGGGATAACCCGAGTCGGAATGACTGCTTATTAATAATATAGTTTATGGTAGTGGCCTTATATGATTTTTCGATATATTCAGTGAAGGTTGTAGGAAGCCCAGATGTTCGGGCCACATCAAGCAGTGCTTCAAGAGAGACATAGTAGAACGCTTTAGCCAGATCGAGGAACGCCAGGTGGATACCACGCAACTTCGTGCGGGAGTGCCAGAATAGTGCGTTCAAGATAGTAATATTTTCTGAGCACCCATCCACCGGCCTGAAGGCCCTCTGCCTCTCATCAAGTTGTAAGGCCAATTGCAGTCTCTTTGCTAGAATAACATGTAGCAGTCCGAGAAATACAGATGTCATTGTAATGGGCCGAAAATTACCTGGATGTTGTGGTGACTCCACCTTTGGTATAAAAGTGGTTCGGCTCTCAGTCAGAATATGTGGCGCATCACCCATCCAGAGAATAAGATTCAGAATTTTCTCCAAGACACGTGGCTTCATTGATCTAACTAGGCGCGCAGTGAGACCATCGGGTCCGGGCGCCGTGTCCCGATCGAGGTAAGAGGTCGTGATGTCAGTTTGACTGATGGGCTGCCATACCAAACATGGATTATTGTTCTCATGTCTTACCATCGATCTTGATTGTTCAACCGTCCTTAAACTACTTTCTTCTGGTTGTTGCCGTATCTTCTCCCAGTGCCTAAAAGAGGCCTCTGGGTCCATCTTGTTCAACACAGGACTTGCCTGAACTCCGGTAAGCGCCCACTCAGCCGCCCTCTTTAGAGAGTGTTTGTATAGGGTCTGCATAGCCCTATACTTCTTACGCCTCACTTCCCTGCCACGGGGTCGACAGCCCGTCTCACTACCCACAGGTACTTCAAAGTCGGTGCACACTTTTGGCGATGACACCATCGCAGGTCCCTCTGTGCCCCCACAACTTGCACGTCCACAACCGCTCTCTTAGTAAGACCTCTACCAGATCTAATTGCGACAATATCAGCTTTTACATTCCCCGTTTCAAGGCGTACTAATTCCTCACGGCGAACACTCCATCCTTTCTTGACCAAACCATTGGCAACCATGGCCGCAATCGCATCATGTCTCTTAATTCTGCCGCCGTGAGTCCTATAGCACTCCTGAGATATGTGGTGGAGAGTCTCCACCCCATCACAGGCTCGACACTTACGTGTCTGTCCTGGCCTGCCTCTAGAGGTCCGACTTCGAGTCGGCAAACAATCAATACGTGCCTTCACAAGATCTACAAACTCCCAGCCCGGCACCAGAGTACTGCCACTCCTCATCCACTTATGAGCTTCTGGAACTTGGTATGCTTGACGCAGACCAGCTCCACACACCGAACTCAGCAGTTGCTCCTTCAGCCAGCGCTTCTCCGCAAAAGATGTTAGAATCTGCCTAGTACCACTGGTGGTAGAAGAAATTCTTGCCCATTGTCTGGTTCTCTCCAATTCTTGCCGCACTAAGGGCGACTCAAACACTGCAGGAGCTAGAGGAAAGCTAGAGTTACGCAGTTTTTCCAACCTTTGTATTCGCACCCTGGGCACCAGCCATCGAAACGACGGTATCCCAAGACCCCCATCATTGACAGAGGCAAGGAAATAAGCCCAGGGCGTATCATTCGGTAGCTTCAAAAAGGATCTTACAGCTCTCCTGTGATGATGTCTAGCTTCTTCAAAATCGTCAGATTCGTCCTACCCAGAACCAGACGGTGCAAGAGTTTAGGTACCAGGTGGTTACTTACAATGAACAAACGCTGCTGAGGTTTGAGTGGGGCTTTTCCTAGGTTCCCCAACATCGCAGTGAGGTCCTAGGTACAAGAACGTACTCGTCCCCCTGCTCCGAAGCGTACACCCAGGTATTTTAAGGTTGATGTCGTATCCAAGCACGGCAGCAAGCTACCGGCTATGGTGTGGCTAGATGACGTTGCCGCTTTGATTTTCTTCTCCCTACCCGAGGGGGTAAGAGAAAGCACACCACTTTTATTCACATTGATAGCCAAGTCTCGAGCTCTAAAGAATGATTCAGCTCTATCTAATAACGCCTGAAGACCAGCAGATGTTTGGCTGATGAGTATAAGATCATCAGCAAATGCCAAAGAATTAACCCTGACACCGCTGAAGTCACCCAATGTGGCCAGGCAAAGAACGGAGCAACGCATCAATGACCACATTGAAGAGTAGAGGTGAGAGAGGGTCGCCCTGCCGCACACCCCGAGAGACACCTAGTCGAAAAGACTGCTTGTTGATGATATAATTGATGTTCGTGGCCTTGTATGATCTTTCGATGTAATCAATAAACGTTGCGGGTAACCCAGATGTACAGGCTACTTCTAGAACTGCGTCCAGAGAGACAGAGTCGAACGCTTTTGCCAGGTCTAAGAATGCCAGGTGGATACCACGCAACTTCGTGCGGGAGTGCCAGAGTAGTGCGTTCAGTATATTGATGTTTTCTGAACACCCATCCACCGGTCTAAAGGCCCTCTGCCTCTCATCCAGTCTCAAGGCTGATTGCAGTCTCTTCGCTAGAATCGCATGGAGCAATCGAAGTAAAACTGATGTCATAGTGATTGGCCGAAAGTCACCAGGATGTTGCGGCGACTCCACCTTTGGAATAAAAGTGGTTCGGCTTTCGGTGACAATTTCTGGCGCATCACCCATCCAGAGAATAAGATTTAGGATTTTCTCCAACACACGTGGCTTCATAGATCTAACTAGGCGCGCAGTGAGACCACCAGGTCCAGGCGCCGTGTCCCGATCGGGGTAAGAGGCCGTGATGTCATCTTGACTGATGGGCTGCCAGACCGAACATGAATCTTCAATCTCATGTTGCACTACAGATGTTGACTGTTCAACCGTCCTTGCATTTTCCTTCTCCGGATGTTGCCAGATCTTTTCCCAGTGCCTATAAAAGGTCTCTGGGTTCATCTTATTCAATCCAGGACTTGGTTGAATACCGGTCAGCGCCCACTCAGCCGCCCTCTTTCGAGAGTTCTTATATAGGGTTTGCATCGCCGTATAGTTCTTCCGCCTCACCTCCCTGTTCTTCCGCCTCACCTCCCTGCCACCGGGTCGACAACCCGTCTCACTACCCACAGGTACTTCAAGGTCGGCACGACAGTCAGGTGTCCGGTCGGAGATTCCTCCGAGACCAGCACCCCCGCCACGCCTCCCTCTTCCTGTCCGTCGACTTTTCTGTGTGGGCGGATATGCTCAGCGTTACGCTTCACACCCCCTCGTAACTAGAGCGGAGAGTCATAGTAACACATAGTTACTGGCGGCCCTAACGCTATTTTGAAAAACTCCCAAGGATGGAGTAACAAAACAATGTTAATGTAGAGTTTCGTTGCACCGAACAAAAAAACATTAGATAGGTCGGTGGCACCAATTGCACATTCATTCACCGGGATCTTTCTCTATTGGCAGTCGATCGATTGAACACGCGGAAGGCCGCTATGCTCCCTAATAATACTCTCGTGGACAACACTTTCAGAACTTTATCGATTATGACTCCTAACTCCAAAAGATTTTTAACCGAATCCGGGCTCCATATTCCTCGCCAGCTAAGTGTTGCAGACAACACTCTAACATCTACCACGTCATAGATAAGTTTAATTTGCTCAATCATAGCTCTATGACTGTATTTGGCTATTTTATCTCTGTGAGCCCGGTTCAGTTCCTTGAAGTCATTCACTACTTGCGGGTCAATCACTAGAGCGGTCCGTCCTAACTTACAAACTAAGTCGGGTTTCAAGACACCGCTCTGGTTTATTTCGAATCTGGGTTCATGAATAACCTCGTAGCCATTATGTTCTAGTCGTCTGGCGATGTAATTAACAACTGCGTTGTGTCTTTTGACACGCATACCAGAGGTTCTGTGACATACTTGCAGGATATGATTAGATGTCTCCAACCTCTCGCAACCTGCTCTGCACAGGCGCTCTCCGGGTCTACCACGATTTGATGTTGATAACGTTGGTAGGGCATTGATTCTGGCCTGGATCATAGCTCTAAAGTCCCGGCCGGGCAGGAAACGGGTCGCCTCAGACACCCATTGACGTTGTTTAGGTGCCTGACCCGAGAGCTTTAATGCTGACCCGTCTGCAGATTCATATAATTTCCTTGCCCAATAGTTGTCAATGGCACGGGAAGATCCTAAAAATTGACCAGAATCAGAGAGGTTGGATTTACATTTTTGCAAGATTTGATGCTTATATCGACCAATAGTTGTCACTTGATCATTACCTTTATGAAGTTTCATAATTCGCTCATATCTCCTCAAAGGTGCAACCCATCGCAAAGATGGGATGCCCAAACTACCATTTTTGATTTTCGAATGAAAGTACGCCTTCGGAACATCCTTAGGGAGTCCAAACCATTTGCGCACAGCTATTCTGATGTCAACATCCATCTTATTTAGCTTGCCTACACGAAACTGTCCCAATGACAGTTGATGGTCAAGGGAAGGCAATAAATGTACTCGTAGTCCGTATAATCGTTGTTGGGGTTTGAGTGGAGCCTTTGTCAACCGCTCCAGGCTCTCACGGAGCTCTGTCCTCAACTGCTTCACAAAAACAACAAACCAGTGGGATCAAAATCAACCCCCAGGTATCTCCATTTTTCTTGTACTTTGATATAGGGTAACAGTTCGCCATCTACTTTAAATTGGCGTTCCACGATCTTAATTTTCTTTTCTCTCCCTCAAGAAATCAGGGAGAGAGTAAAACTTTTAGCCGGATTAAGCCGCAATCCACAACTCTTCAGGAAAGCAATCGAATTATTCAAGAGCTCCTGTATACCCATGGGGGTGGTCGCAAATAACAGCAAATCATCGGCATATGCCGCGGCATTCACATGCCACCCTTCTATATCAACTCCCAAATTACTAGGGAGAGAATTAATCATACCATCTATAACCATATTAAACAGGAGCGGAGACAGAGGATCCCCCTGCCTCACGCCCCTGGTAGGTGGAATCGGGTCAGATATACCACTGTTATAATGTAGTTGTGTACTGCTGTTCTTGTACATTTTATCGACATATTGGCTAAACTCCAGGGGTAGCCCATGAGCCTTTATTGCTGCTAAGATGGATGAGTGCGAGACGGAATCAAAAGCCTTCCGTAAATCTATTGAGGCCATATACAATGGCCTCAATTTCCTACGATGATATTGTAGGATTAAATCAAGTTCGAAAATGCACTCGCCACAACCATCATTGTTTCTAAAGGCCTTTTGGCGGGAATTGGTGTCAATAACTTTATTCATCCGCCTTGCTAGGATCTTGTTAATCACCCGGCAAATCACCGAGGATATCGTTATGGGTCTAAAATCCCCCGGAGTCTTCGCCTTGTCGATCTTAGGTATAAACACAGCCTTTGCGGTCAAAAAGGCTTCAGGTATGGTATTTGTCAATATAATCAAATTTAGTTTTGGTCAATGTCTCTGACGGAATTCTCCGTAACTCTTTTGGAGTCAGGCCCTTTAGCAGAGCCTACTGGAGGAAGACAATTCTTAATCTCATCCGATGTTATAGGGGCCATAATATCTTTTGCCTCAATAGATTTAAATCTAGGCAAAGAGCGGAGAGTCATAGTTACTCATAGTTACATAGTTACTGGCGGCCCTAACGCTATTTTATTGGACTCAGCTAGTGTAAAACACTGCGAGTCGTTCTCTTCAGGATGTTGGGGGAAGATTGACCCATAGCCTCGTGTCATCTTAATTAGGGAGAATGACAGTACTGGGGCGGTTTAGGTAAGCATCACCTCCCGGAGGGAGCGGTCATCTGATTAAACCGACGCCAGCAACACACCGTTCCTTGCAACGCTCTGAGAGACAGCATGGCGAGTAAACCCTGTGAAAGGTCAAGTTGCCTCAGATCATCCCAGCTGTCTTTACTAAAAATGCCAAGACAATTCACTGTCACTGATGTTACAACGTCCTCAGCGTCAACGCCGCCGACATGCTCAAGCAGCAACCTGTTTCTACTATATTTTTCACATTTCTGGCGATGACACCACCTTAAATCTCTCTGGGCCCCAAGTATTTGCACGTCAACCACCGCCCTCTCCGTCAGACCTCTTCCAGATCGTACTGCTATAATATCAGGCTTAACATTACCACTCTCAAGACGTACCAACTCCTCACGGCGAACATTCCTACCTTTCTTAATTAAACCATTCGCCACCATGGCCGCTATAGCATCATGCCTTTTGATCCTACCGCCGTGAGTCCTAAAGCACTCTTGAGATATGTGGTGGAAAGTCTCCACCCCATCACAGGCTCGACACTTCCGTGTCAGCCCTCGCCTGCCCCTAGAGGTCCGACTTCGAGTCGGTAAACAATCCACCCGTGCCTTCACCAGATCTATAAATTCCCAGCCGGGCACCAGAGAACTTCCACTTTTCAGCCACCTATGAGCTTCAGGAACTTTGTTCGCCTGACGCAAACCTGTTCCACTAACCGAACTAACTAATTCCTCTCTCAGCCAACATTTTTCTGCTGATGATGTTAGGATGTGCCTTGTACCACTAGTGGTAGAAGAAATTCTTGCCCATTGTCTCGTCCTATCCAGCTCTTGCCGCACCAAGTGCGACTCATATACTGCACGAGCTAGAGGAAAGCTGGAGCTACTCAACCTCTCCATTCTCTGAATCCGCACCCTGGGCACCAGCCATCTAAACGACGGTATCCCAAGACCTCCGTCATTGACAGAGGCATGGAAATAAGCCCAGGGGTATCTCGTGGTAGCTTCAAAAAAGATCTCACTGCTTTCCTGATGGTAATATCTAGCTTTTTCAAGATTGTCAAGTTCGTCCGACCCAGGACCAGACGGTGCAAGAGTTTAGGTATCAGGTGGTTGCACATAATATAAAGCCGTTGCTGAGGTTTGAGCGGGGCCTTCCCTAGGTTCCCCAACATCACAGCGAGATCCGAGGTACACGAAGGTATTCGGCCTTCTGCTCCGAAGTGTACCCCTAGGTACTTAAGAGTTGATGTATCAAAGCACGGTAGTAGACTACCGGCAATAGTGTGACTAGATGTAGAAGCCACTTTGATCTTTTTCTCTCTCCCAGATGGAGTAAGAGAGAGTACCCCACTTTTACGCACATTGATAGCTAGGCCTCTGGCTTTAAAGAAAGCTTCTGCTCTATTCAACAGTGCCTGCAGACCATCGGATGTTTGACTAATGAGTATTAGATCATCAGCAAATGGCAAGGAATTAACCCTGACACCGCCGAAGTCATACCCAATGTGGTCCGGCAAAGATCTAAGCAACGCATCAATGACCATATTGAAGAGAAGAGGCGAAAGAGGGTCGCCGTGCTGCACACCCCTAGAGACACCGAGCCGAAAAGACTGCTTATTAATGACGTAGTTGATCGCTGTGGCCTGGTAAGATCTTTCGATGTATTCAATGAATGCTAAAGGTAGCCCAGATGTTTTGGCCACTTCCAGGACAGCGTCCAGAGAGACAGAGTCAAACGCCTTTGCTAGATCTAAAAATGCCAGGTGGATACCACGCAACTTTGTGCGGGAGTGCCAGAGCAATGCGTTCAATATAGTTATGTTTTCTGAGCACCCGTCCACCGGCCTGAATGCCCTCTGCCTCTCATCGAGTTTCAAGACCAGTTGCAATCTTTTCGCCAATATCGCATGAAGCAGTCTGAGTAATACCGATGTTATGGTAATGGGCCGAAAGTCACCTGGATGTTGTGGCGACTCCACCTTCGGGATGAAAGTGGTTCGGCTCTCTGTGAGAATCTCAGGCGCATCACCCATCCAGAGAACCAAGTTTAGGATTTTCTCCAACACACGTGGCTTCATTGATCTAACTAGGCGCGCAGTGAGACCATCAGGTCCAGGCGCCGTATCCCGACCGGGGTAAGAGGCTACGATGTCATCCTGACTGATAGGCTGCCAGACTGACGATAAACTGTCATTTTCATGGTATTCTTCCGATGTTGTCTGTTCAACCGTCCTATTAACATTCATATCCGGGTGTTGCCAAATTCTCTCCCAGTGCCTGTAGAAGGCCTCTGGGTTCATCTTGTCAAGTCCAGGACTCGGTTGAATGCCAGTCAGCGCCCAATCAGCCGCCCTCTTTCGAGAGCTCTTGTACAAGGCCTGCATTGCCCTGTAATTCTTCCGCCTCACCTCCCTGCCACCGGGTCGACAGCCCGTCTCACTGCCCACAGGTACTTCAAGGTCGGCACGACAGTCAGTAACTTGGTCGGGGATTCCTCCGAGTCCAGTAGCCCGGCTGCGCCTCCCTCTTCCCATCCGTCGACTTTTCTGATGTTCTATTTTGCCACAAGTCGACGAGGCTATAGATGATAAATATGCGCCTAGTTTGTGTCGGATACTCTCCTTCATCAGCTCCCCTTCAGGGCTTACAGCCAGTCTCACGATCTCATCCAGCTCGTCCTCACGGAATTCACAACCAGGCTTCACCTCCTCGATCTCTCTCAAATGGTCAATAATGCACCGTCTTAACGTACTTTGCCTCGCTGTCTGCTCACTGTATCCTCATCTTCTTCACTCATAGATATACTTACTCTCTCTGGTGTCATCCCACTATACATTGATGACAACAAGCTCCTATAAACAGGCTGCTTTCTATGACACTTTATCGATTCCAATGCTCTTTTAGGGAATCGTCTACTGAACAACTGATTAATCCTCTGAGCATTGGAAGGGTTCTCCCTAAGGAGTTCCACCTCCGCTGCTGCAACCATCGATGACTCTTCAAGAGTCCATCTACCTTTCTTACGCTCGATGTTAATTTTTGCGTTGGCGGCCTCACCATGCGCCCTCTTCATATGCAAACCCAACCCGGTCTTGGTGGTAAATGACCGGGTGCACACTTCACACTTATGTTGCACGGAGAGTCATAGCTACTCATAGTTACTGGCGGCCCTAACGCTATGACAAAACTCAGCAACATAATCATCATTGTTAGTCATAACAATTTTAAAGATGGTAAAATTTTGACTGCCGCGCCGAGTGTTACGCCGGAACGGCAGCCTCAACTTGTATAACATAGAGGTCGGCGGCACCTAGCGAGTTAGCTGCTTAGAGACGTCTGTCGCTGGTCTGTGGGCGGCGTTTAGCTGCAGACCTTCCGAACAAACGAAAGGCCGCAACACCCCCTAATAAAACTCGAGTCGTCAAGACCTTAAGATCTTTGGCGGCTAATACACCCAGGTCTAGTAATTCTTTCGCCGAAACAGGACTCCACACACCTCGTCAATTGAGGGTGGCAGAGAGGAATTTAATTTCTTGAACATCATAAATGGCTTTGATGGTGTTCGCCAGTCCAATGTTGTTATATTTTTGGACCTTCTCTCTGTGAGCCCTGTTAAGGTCTCGGGATTCACCAATCACTTGGGGGTCGATCACCAAGGCGGTACGAC
>JJRW01S0011346.1:45138-65541 GCA_001188405.1 Loxosceles reclusa | reverse complement strand
AGACTTTTTGCTTCGGCTAGTTTGTTCTCGTCTGTTTTGTTTCTGTTTTTATCTTGCGTTTGGCACAGAATGGCCTTTCAGGTTTTGTGCCATTAAACTTCCAATAACCAACCATCACTCCTTTACAGGCTGTTGCTGTACGTATTCTTGTTGGCCATCCGCTGAGTTTGATTTGTATTTGCACCGTGGACTTGCCACTCTACCTGGTCTCTGCTTCCGAAATAGTTTCTGCTGCTTAAAGATCTTAACGGTCACGGCACTTATTGTGTAAGCTTCTCTACCAATAGCAGGGGTCGAGTTATTGAGCGCTTGCTGGGACATCTGGACTTACGTAACCTCACCAGTATTCAGCAGGTGTATTTGCATGCCTAGCGCGGTCATTCCATTCACTACTGTGGATGTATTTTGCTCTCCGTCTTGACCCTTGGGGTCGTGGTCTGTCCTTTTGAATCCCCTCAAAGGCTTGCCTTTTGTAAGTACGGGGAAAGTCGTGGCGTCCCTGACCCGAGGTGCCTGATCCACGTTTTGTTCTTCCTTCGTCTGCCATTTTTGTTTCTGTGCTGTCTTCGTCCAGACGTTTCGTTTCTTTGCATTTTGTGCCTTTTGTCTTCTGTTCCAGTTTTTTATTATACCAGTTTTGTCCCGTCTTTTTGTTAGCAGTGTGCTTCTGTTTTACTTCATTTTACAGGGATAGCGGTCCACGCAGCTATCACTATGCTTAGAGGGTTTCCATCTTCGCCCTCAGTGTAGTTGCAAGTTTGACGTGTGCGGCGACCCGTCTCTGGAAAGGGGATCCTGGCAGTTGAAGGGTGAGGTACTGTACCAAATACACTACTTCGGCCCCTGCTTCATGCTAGACGGGAGCCTTAATTGTGGCTCGGATTGAGGCAAGCCACTAAGACTGTGGGTTCCTTTTGCGTTGACCCGGCTAGGGTCAACTGATCGGCCCGGTAGGCAGGATTAATCTTCCCGTTTGGCTCTGCTGTGATATAGCTCCTAGTCATCCCTGGCGTGCGTGCACGTCCCCATGTTCGGCTAGGTGGTGGGTGGGGCCGCCGGGAGCCGAATTTTCTCATCTCCATGGGAACAGTTTATCTTATCAGAGCGGGTCCTCGCAGGGGGCCCGAACAATGCCCTACGTTAGTCTGCTACTGCTTCCTCTTTTGTCATACTTCATTCAACAGACCCTGCATTTCTTAAGCTATCACCGTTTGTGATTTCGCAGCGGTTGTATGCCCTCGCTAGCACCCCGAAGACAAGCGTATACGGTGGGGAGACTTGCTCGTGGAGACATATTTCCCATCAGTCCACTGTGCTCTTATGTACGTCTTTTGCAAACCTGCCAGTCACTGTTTACTCTACACGGTAATCCAAACTCCTGCCGGTGTTTGTCCACAATATCTTGGCAGATCATTTTCAAAGTTCGTGTTGGCAGGACTCTATCCAGTCTTTCCTCAGGAAGGCGTTCCCCAGGGCGCTATTCTAAGCGTCATGTTATTCATTAAACTGAATGACTGTGTCCACGCTTCCTCCTGGAATCCAGTGCTCAGATATCTTACAGCTATGTGGATATGAGACTTCTCGAGCGTTGATTACAGCTCAGCTTGAACCGGTTGCTTAACTGGGCGGATGTTAACGGGTTTCGATTTTCACCGGAGAAGTCTGCGTACGTTTCTATCGCAGACTGGGCTTGTATCCGGATCTGAGCGTTCTTTTAAGACCCGTTGCGACTGCGATCGTTCCAGAAACTAGTTCTCTCGCAGTAATCTTCGACCGTTCTCACTTTCGACGCGCATATTCGTCGCCTGAAAGTGAAATGTGCTAAGGCGCTCAACATCAAGGTACTGTCGTTTACCTCTTGGGGTGCTGACCGTGTCTTTTGCGCCTGTAACTGTCGCTCATCCGCTCTAAGCTCGATTATGCTTCTGCTATATATGGTTCTGCCCGGCCGACTAGTTTACAGGGGATCGGGTCGCTCACCAGTCACTACGTCTGTGCACTGGTGCTTTCCGGACATCTCCTGTTCAGAGCTTGTACGTCGCGGCACAGGAACCATCTCTCAACTCTGTGGCCAGATGTTGAGCTTGCGTTATTTCCTCAAGTTGCAGTCTCAAAGTGCAAATCCTTTCTGAAGCAGAGTATTTGAACAGTCTTGCACGTCATTTTGATGCACGGTCGTCTTGCGTCCCTCCTTTCGGCCTTCGGATGCGACATTTACAGAGTGAGCTTGTCTCTTCCTGACATTGCGCAGAGTGTCGTGGTTTCTCTTGCCCCTTAGGAGTAGTTTCAGCCTTTAGTTTGTTTCTACCTGTCGGTTTGCCAAATGTAATACCCCCTCACGCTCAATATGCATTACTACCTTCCGTATCGAGCGTCGTATTCCCAACATGTACCAATCTTCACTGATAGGTCCAAGTCTATCGGGCACGTTGGGTCAGCTATGGTGTTACACGTACTGACAGGCTTCGATATACACTACCGAGCTACATTCCATCTACTTGGCGTTGGAACACATTAGATCCTTTTTGTTCAGGACCTGTTTACTCAGCCCCACTTAGTGCTTTGAAGGCTCTGGTTTCTATGCAGCATCCCACCCACCCTGTGTTGTTCCTCATCCTTGTTACTTCACGTGATTTGAGTATTCGTGACTGATAGCCGGTTTTTTGCTGGATTCCGGGTCACGTCGGTATTCTTGGAAACGAGGCTGCAGACCGTGCCGCGAAGTCTTCCGTGGGTCGTCTGCGTATGCCCCTCCCATTCTTACTGGAAACTCTTCGTTCGAGCCAGTCTCCATGGTCGCTGGCAAGACTTCTAGGATGCAGACTGCAAACAAGCTGCGTGCCATACAACTTGTCGTGGAGGACTGGCCGTGCACTTCACCTTTCTCGACGGTCGCTCAGTGCTTTGGAGGCTCTTGTTTCTCTACAGCATCCGACTCTCCCTGTGTCATATCCTTGTTACTTTGCCTGAATTGAATATTCGTGGCTTTTGATATAAACTTTTGCTGGATTCTGGGTCACGTCGGTATTCTTGGGAACGAGGCTGGAGACTAATCTTGTTCGAGCCAGTCTCCATGCTAGCTGGCAAATGTTCTGGGAGAAGCTTGCCATTCAACCTGTAATGGCGGACTGGCCGTGCGTTTCTTACGTTAGTCGTCGGAAGGACATGTTGCTCACTCGGTTTCACGTTGGAAATGTTTAACACAAGTGGTTCCTCGCGACGCAAAAGGGACCTAAGTGTTATTGCCATTCTGTTCTCGCCGTTCACTTTTATTTACTGTCCTGCTTTTACATTACTACGCGTTTATCTTTAAGTCGCCGGTTTTAAATCATCGTGCTCTTTTTAGCACCGTCTGAATATACCTTTTTTTACAGTAAGTTGACTTCATTGAATTTCTATCATGGGATTTAGATTTTTTTCATCGCTTTTCCTTTTTGATGTGCTGGTTTCATCAGTTTTAATCTTGCTTCATTTTTACTCTTGCCACTGGTATTGCTTTTTCACGTACACCAATCACACGTATACAGACGGTTCCACAAATACGTGTTACAAATACTTGTGGTGTCACTCCAGAGCTGAAGATTAGTCAAGTAAATTACTCATGAACATAGGTTCGTGCAGCATGCCCTATGTGGACTGTGCCTTACACTAGTACACGTTCCTTCTAGTTTGTTTCAGTCTGTTTTTAATCCAGTTTGGCACAGAATGGCCTTTCAGGTTTTATGCCATTAAGCCTCCAGTCAACCATCACAAGTGCCCATCTTCCCTCATGGGTCGAAATCTGACGAGCACGTTGTCTGCCATGGTGTGCCGTATAGTTGCACTAACAGCTTACACCGCAGTTTTGCTAGATCTCCTTGGTGTTGGAACGCATTCGTTTCTGAAGCCAGGACGTGTATTTACTCAGCCTTTGTGCTTTAGAGGCTGTTACTGTACAGCATCCCACTCTTGTGTTGTCTGCGGTCTCAACGTGCACATCCATTATGGAGCAGAGTATTTGAACCCAGCCTAGCACGTCATTTTCATGCACGGCCGTCTTGCGTCCCTACCTTCGGATGCGACGTTTACTGAGTGAGCTTAATTTGCCTCCTCCTGATGTTGTGCAGTGTAGTGGTTGCTCTTTCCCCTTGGGATGTCGGGCACGTTGGGTCAGCTATGGTGTGCTGTGGCGTTACATTAACAGTCTTCCCGCACAGGCTTCGATCTATACTGCCGAGCTGCATTCAATCTCCTTGGCTTTAGAACACATTCGGCGTTGCTGTTTGTTCAGGGCCTGTGTTTACTCGGACTCGCTCAGTGCTTTGGAGGCTCTTCTGTCTATGCAGCATTCGACCCACCTTGTGTTGTCCCACATCCTTGTTACTCTGCGTGATTTGAGTGTTCGGGGCTTTGATATCCGTTTTTGCTTGATTCCAGGTCACGTCGGTATTCCTGGTAACGAGGCTGCAGACCGTGCCGTGAAGTCTTCCGCGGGTGGTCTGCGTCTGTCCCCATTCAGACTGGAATCCCGTTTTTCGAGCCCGTCTCTATACTCGCTGGCAAGAGTTTTGGGACACAGACTGCGAACAAGCTGCATGCTATACAACCAGTCCTCGCGGGCTGGCCGTGCACTTCTCACCTTTCTCGACGGGCGGACGTGCTACTGACTCGGCTCCGCATTGGACACTCGTCTCACGCATGGTTTTCTTTTGCGTGGGGAAGACGCACCTACCTGTTCTACTTGCCATTCAGTTCTCACAGTTCATCATACTCCTTGACTGTCCTGTTTTAAACTCGCTGCGTTTACAGCTTTTTAATTGTTTTATCTCTTCGAACTATTTTAGCCTCAGATTTTACCGTTATACAGCTTTTTGCTTTCGTGCAATCTCTTGCACGAGCTTTAGTTTTTATATATATTCCTTGCTTTTATCTTTTAGTGATGTGCTGGTCTCATCAGTCTTCCTCTTAATTCGTTTTTACACTGGATTTTTGTTCGTGTGTACACCCATCACAATTTTAGATGGTGACACAATCACGTAGCACAAAGTGCTTGTGGAGTTGCCCCAAAGCTGAAGCTCAGTCACGTAATTTACTCATGAACATGGGTTGGTGCAGCGTGCCCTGTGTGGGGGTTGTGCCTTACACTAGTACACAAGAGTTTTTGCTTCAGCTCGTTTGTTCCCGTCTGTTTTGTTTTTATCTTGCGTTTGGCACAGAATGGCCTTTCCGGTATTGTGCCATTAAAGCGCGAAGAAATAACCAATACTGTTTTGCAAGTTAATAGAGTACGGCAGTGAAGTGGTCTTTGAAAAGCCAGAACTGTCAATCTGAAATTTATTTCGCAACAGCATTGCCTATATCTTCGTTTCTTACCTTACAACCTACCCAATTGTAATGATGCTTAAATGTCTTTAATGTCTGACTACAGACCTAATTTTAAAATGTTTCGTATGTCTGCCATAACTAAACGATTCTTAGTGAATTTTCTTTGAATTTAGATATCGTATGCAGTTGCGTTTGCATTGTATAACTTAGCAACTCATCAAGACGTCCAACAAAAGCTTCGACAGAAGTTGATTCGAAAGTTACCCAGCAAAGACAGTTTGCTGACTATGGAGGACAAAGAATGCGAGTACTTAAGAGCTGTCGTCAAGGAAGTGTTCAGGTAAATTTCCGTTCTGGATTTAATTACAGAAGTTCAAACAGCAGTAACATAAATTGATTTTAGATGTTCTCTTCTAGGGTTAACCCAGTTACTTTTGGTAACGGAAGAATTCTTGCCAATGACATGGTTCTCTCTGGGTACAGAGTGAAAAAAGGGGTAAGATTTCTGTCTAGATCAAGCTTTATACATACTAGTACTTCTATAGTGAAGACTACACGGAAATTTACAGCAATTTATTGCTTAATTATTTCTAAACTTTATTTCTAGACTCAAGTGTTGCTTCAGCACCAAGTAGCATCACAATTACCGCAGAACTTTCCTGGCCCAACATTTTTCCGTCCTGAAAGGTGGTTAGAGAAGACTGATGCCGCAACAGAGAAAAGGCGCAGCATCACTTGTGCGCCGTATGGGTGGGGGCCAAGGAACTGCTTAGGTTCAATCATTGCTGATCGTCAGTTGTATCTGATTCTTGGCAAGGTATATTTTCTCAACTTAATATGCAAAGCACTTGATTTAGCCCATAAGCTTAAGCAGTTTAGTCATTCGTGATTGAAACTAAAAATTAAGCGTTATTTTATAACTAATCCCGATTGCATAAATGGCATTTTTCATGTTTCCTTATCATTCGTTTTCTCTAAATATGAATATCTAGAAACTTGGATAGTAAATCTGTTTTTAAACTAGTGCAATGAAACTATTGCAATGGCAGTGATACCGGTAACGGGCTACTTTCGGAAAGTCCGAATGAGTTCCGGTTGGCATGTATTTGTACCTTGTTCCTGGCACAGCATCTTAATCTTCAGCATAAACTAAGTTTCAACAAATTACTAGCTAGACATTAGTCAATTTTATTGCAGTCACCTTGTATGTCGATATTAGAACGTTTCTACGTTTTACTTTTCACCTTATTTTTGATTTTTGCCTTGGGTCACCTACTTAAGTTTTTCGGATATTGTTGCTGGCTTCAGGAGTTTCAGCGTGACGTTTTCTAATTGTATCCAGTGTTTTTCCATGTGAAACGGCCCCCTCAAGAGCTCCCTAGATGCAGCAACATTTTGGATTCCGTAATCACCTGAAATTTTAAAGTTTTGAAACATCATTACGCAATGCTCTGTACAAACTTGTTAATACAAATATAAAGCAATAGGCGGAATTTTCTGCGTAGCACTTAATTGCCAAAAGTAACTTTCCTTTGTTTTTCCTGTTTACACATCCGAATTTTTGCTTGTAAAGTAATGAGTTAAATCTGCTGCAAGCAATTAAATTACTATATAAACCACCTCGATTATAAGCCGTATTCGGCTCATAACCTAAGTGTTCTCGTGCCATTGATTTTTCCAATAAACCATTATTATACACAGTATCTCGAAGGACAACCTCAGAGTTCGAAGCTGAACTTCAGACAGAACAGATATCAAAATTTCCTCATTACAATTAAATGCTGTAAAATTACACCGCGAAATCAACGTGTTGTATTGAAATGAGTAATGTTGTGGAAATATACTAATCGTAAGATTATTTTTGGACCTACGCAGCGAATTTCCAACAAAGCTGCGAGAAAGCCTATTGTGTTCACTTGGTCAAAATTACACCCGCAGTATAAACATCCCCAATTTTACCATAAGTGGGGCTCGCTATTCAGGGAGTACGGGGTGCGACATGTCCCCAGGTGGCGAAGACTTTCTTCGTTGTCTTACATGGCATACCATGACCTTATCGGTTTTTGCCATTACATTCAAACTAGTCAAATGTTTAAAGCAGCTGAAAATTCAGTTCCCAGAATTAACTGAAGCTAAGATTTCATATGTACAACGATAATTTCCGCTGTTTGATAAGTTTTACGAATAGTTGACAATCTTGTACTTGTTCCATATGATTTTAAGCCCTTTCGCTTGTGTACATCATGCTAAAAGGTACGGGACTAGGTAACTCAATTCCGTAATTTATACTTAATGTTACGCACGTTACGACAAAAGGCCTTTATACTTTGTTTCTCTCGTGGGCGGCCATGGTGGGCTCTTCCCTTTCTGTTGCACTTAAAAACTAAGTTAAACGGCCTTTTACATGATTGCAAATACTCTTGCGATATTACCCCAGCGGGCATCTGTTCTGTGGAAACGGAGTGGCGCCCTGAGCTCAATGTAGTCTTCCCTTTCCCCTCTATTCCACTTTCTTCTACCTTTATCGTTCTCTAGTGTTACTCCAAGACTTAGCGTTCCACGTTGCTATAGTCTGCATGGTGGAGGGGGTTATGGCTCCACCTTAGCATGGTTGCCGTGTGCGGCGACCAGTGTTGCTGGAAAAGGGATCCTGGCAGTTGATGGGCGAGGTACTGTCCCAATACTTTGGCTCCTGCTTCATGCTAGACTGGAGCTTGAAGCAGGACTGACAAGCGGCTAGACGGCGTGTTCCTTTGCGTTCCCCGGGTTATAAACTGATCAGTAGGGGAAGACTTATCCCGACCACCCTTTTAGCTCTCCGGTGATGGTGTAGCTCCCAGTTGCCCATATAGTGCAATGCCACGTCCCCTTGGTTGGGCTCGGTGGTGGGTGGGGCCGCTGGGAGCCGAGGTTTAGGAAACAGCTTAGTACCTCAGAGGGTACTAAGAGGGCCCGAACAATGTCCTGTTTCCTCTCCCAATATCACGTTACCTGCACCTACATTCCTCAGACTCCGCGTTTACAAAATTATCGTCCTTTATCATATCAAAAGTCCTGTATGTCCAAGCTGGCAGGCACACAGAAGTTGAAGTTATGCTCCGCCAAATTTATTGGTGGAAACAGCTTCTGCCCAGTTTGCTACGTTGTTGAAGAGCAAGTCTTTTGCAAACTTGCCTGTTCCCGTGACACCTCACGGTACTTTAAATACCACCGGAATTCTCTGAATTGGATCTTCCTGTCTGAGGAGCTTCTTGCAGAGCTCTCAGATCGGGGAGTTCAGGCAGTGCGACGGATTATTATGCAACGTGGTCCGTTCCCACGCAGCATGGCGATTTTCGCCAAGCCCGTGTTGCCGACGCAGATTACAGCTGGTTATCTCGCATGCCCGCTGCGTTGTTTCAAATGCCAGTTTTGGTCCTGGATAGACATCATGTCGCGGCTTTGCGACTTGCCCTCACTGCGGACGTCTTGTGCACGAAAGTTATTACGATTCAACCTGCTGTGTCAATTGCTAGGGAGATCGCCCGGCTTATTCTCGATTGTGCCCCAGTCGTAACAAACATTAATCTGTTAAACATAACTCATTCTTTCGTTCTGGCATTCAATTAATCTTAATTTTCTATCTTGTTCCTAACCTAGTTTTCAGACTTATGTTAGGTCTTCAAACTGCTTTAGCGTCGTCGGATTCTAATCTTACAGCTATTTTTGCTTTCGTGCAGTTCGTTTCACGAACTGTAACTTTCATTGACTTAACAGGGTTACGAGACCAGCTCAAAGTTTTATTTACTGTTGCACTTCTGTGCCCTTGTCGGCTAAAAGTTTGTCACCTGTTTTCACTTGTCTTGTGTGGCTACCATGTTTAACACAAAAAAACCTTTCCGGTTTTGTGCCATTAAACCTCCAATAACCAACTATCCTGTGCATTTTTCAGAATTCCTTCTGAAAGAAACTTGTGCAATGAATGGCTACTAAACTGAGTATCCCGGGTTAGTCACGGTCTGCATGGTTGTCTTCATGTTAATCATGTGTTTTAATACAGCGTGCTCTTTATAGCTCCTCGAGTCACAAAGTATCGTAGCTGCTGAAAATTGAATCTTCATTTGTGGTTGATTTCAATCTTCAGTTGCTTCCCTTGATGGCGGCTACCCGTTCAAAGTACGCCGTTGCGTTGCTATGGTGTCATTTAATGTTATACTTTACCGCAATACTCCTTGACTGTTCTTGTACCACTACACTTAGATTATAAATCGCTTTCCCCATGAATTTACGTTTTCGTTGCTAACCTTATTTCTGAATTGGACAATAAGAGTAATTTCAACTGAAACCAGTGCGAATTGTTTCTTAAATCCTTCTGCAGCTTGCTTCAGTATTGGGAGTGACTGGAGTCTCTCGGTCGCTGTTACGTATTTGCAACACTGATCAACGGCCACTTGTGCCATATTTTAAACTAATGAATCCTTAACAGTAAATTAGTAATTTCATTGCTTTAATTATTGTAACCATATAATGAATTTATAGCTAAAGTTGCTTTGAACTTTAGCTTTACCTACGAGAACTGAAGTTGCTTATTTTCTCTTATAGGTTATAAGGAACTACAAAATAGAGTACTACTACGAATCCATTGATTCCGTGAACAGGCTAGTAAATGTTCCAGACAAGCCAGTTCTGCTGAAGTTCTATCCTGTAGAAGATTAAATTTACTTTCAGCACTTAACCCGAATCTTAGTTAAATAAAGTCTGAACCGTGTACGCATGGTTTTTTCTTTAACATTCTGGCTAAAAGTTAACTGTTTCAAAAAATTGAATTATGTACTTTCAATGTAAGAATTGTGGTTTGTTTCACATTAACTTTAAATGGGATTGGAAATAACGGTTTGGTACTTTCGTATAGTCTTTAAATTCTGAGGTTATACTCGCTCTGAGCACGGCAGTGAGGTGTCATCTCAGAGCAGCTGTTTAGTCCGACGCTACTGTCTTTATGCTAGTGAATTTACATTTTTCAACTATAAAAGCGGTTAGCCTTAACTCGGTGCTACACGTTCTTTTCTAACTTAATCCAAAACTTGTGGCCACGTAGCTTAGTACACGGCAAGAAGTTAGCGGAGTAAATGAACGTCCTCCAGATAACCACCGCTTAAGTGGTACCGGTGACGGGCTACTGTGCTGAAGAGTCCGGATTAGTCCCGGCCGGCATGGGTGTTCTTGGCTTTACCTTCTTGTTCATCTCTTGTTTGGCGCATTATGGCTCGCTTAGGATCATATAAAACACAATCACCTCCGGATAACCAGAGCTATTTGCTTTGCTAATTACTTTATTTTGGCACAACATACCCCTAAAGTTCTGAATTGTAACTTCAGTGCCTGTTTCAGTTAAGTACATGGCAATTCTATAATTTGCTGGAGAAGTGGACAATTTAGCATGAAACTTCGCATGGCATAAACTTTATTCAGGTCTTGGTACCATAAAGTTTAGTCTAGATTCTTCCCATGTTCCTTCCGTTTTGTCTACTCCACATTTTTGACTGTCTTCTCTTCGTGTTCGGATTTTTAATACTGTTTTAGACCTTCACGATTTTAGCACAATCATTTCATTTTAGTTTTGAGAAGTTATTTTAATGACTATTTATCACGAACTTCAGATATTTCTTTCCATTGGTTTTTACACTTGTGATGCGCTGATTTTATCACCCTCTTTTACTTTCCTGTTCCTTGCTTATACCTTCCACAGGTACGAGTCATCTTGTTCGTTTTGGGCTTTTCGTTAGTTTTGTCTTTGTTTATTTTGGTATAGATTTCCCTTTGGTTTTGTGCCAATTTTCTCATTCAACTGAAATAAGCGATACAGCATTCCAGTGTGCAAGTTAATTGTTCACTTGTACATTAAAAGCACAAGCGAATGTGGGGCAGACCTTGGCAAGTCTTTGCACCCGAAGTTAATCTGAGCCATTAATGTTTCGATATTGCCCCTGTTTGACGCGTTCTTATGCACCATTATATTCAAATTAAAACAAGGGCTATAACATGCCCTTGCGTGAAGCCTCGGGAGCTTTCCTTTTGGTGGTATGGAGTGACGTCCCATAGGTGCCAGAGCCTATTGTAACGTAATCACCTTGCTGTTTCGGCGAAGCATAACTTTTACAGGCCCATGTGCCATTAAACCTCAAATGACAAATGCTTTTGTTATGCAGTAGTTAGTCTACCTCAACAGTGTCTTACAACCAAATAGTTCTATTTTTACTTTCTGTCCATATCATTCTAGGTGTATTGAATTTTTCTTAACCTTTTCAAACCTAAGTTACTAGCTACTTTACCGCAACTCACGAGAAGTGACTTGGCGTATCCGATACTTCATTTGCTTGTGTTCATTCTGAAGTCTGCCATTCAAATTAAAAAAAAATCAACCCACAATTCTTCGTACTAAAGTTGAGACTATGGTTAAAATCGTAAACCAATGTTATCATTCTGGGGGAGAAGTTTACCTCATGTTTCACGTACCTCCTTAAAATAGGACTGTTTTAAAGTATTTCAATTAACTAAATTTTGTTTTTAAATTGTTTCCAACATTCTAGGCAATTATCTGACTTAATTTGTGCCGTTTTTCTAGTTTTCTGAGCATAGAACGCTGATCAGCGTTCTTCTAAAGAACTTCAGTTTAATCTAGAGTAGCTTAACCTTTTGATAGGTCCATTGTTGATAATTTGACTTTGGAATAATTCCCTAACTACTCAAACATTCGGTCAGGAATCTAAAACTTGACAAGAAGTTCAAGATTTCAATAGATCGAAGTTTATTTGTTATAACCGGATCACATCAGTAAATTACACCTTGTGTAACGTTTGGTTCAAGTATGTAGGTTCTTGAACAGATTTAATATTTAAGTCTGTGCAGGAATAAGTATTAATCTTCCGTAAAATTCAACAGCTCCGTGCATTTCAATTTGCTTTGTAACAGCATTTTTGAATATGAAGTGACGCGATACATGAGCTTTGTTTCGCAGTGTAGCCTTTCTAAATTAGTGACTTAAGTTCCAACCACAGGAAATCACTTATAAACTAATTTAAACAGCTACGCGAGTAACTTTTCATGAAACGCTACCCTTTAAGGGCTTTCCTTTTTGGCAAGTACGGGGAAGGTTTTGGCGTCCCCGAGGTGTCGGAGCCTCATGCATTAGTTTTGTTCCTTTTGACATACCATTTATGTACCCGTGCTGTCGCATTTGGTTTAGTTAAGATTTTATGCCTGTTTACTTGCAGTTATCTACGTTTACATGGCTTCTGTTTACGCCCTCAGCGTGGCTGTACATTCTCCGTGGGTCGCCACTCGTGCCCTTGGAAAGGGGATCCTGGCAGTTGAGGGGCGAGTTACTGTTTAAAATACTGTTTTGGACCCTGCTTCAGCATCCTCAGGGGCTTACCTTTTTGGTAAGTACGGGGAAAGTCGTGGCGTCGCAGAGGTGCCTGAGCCACATGTTAGTTTTGTT
The DNA here is from genome assembly GCA_001188405.1 of Loxosceles reclusa. Lineage (NCBI taxonomy): Eukaryota > Metazoa > Arthropoda > Arachnida > Araneae > Sicariidae > Loxosceles > Loxosceles reclusa. The sequence continues at coordinate 52,757 of JJRW01S0011346.1, read as the reverse complement.
CTTCCTTCGCCTGCTAGTTTTGTTTGTGCCCTCGTCAAAACTTATGGTTTCTCTCCGTTTTGTACCTTTGTCTTGTTACCGTTGTGTTCTTCTGTTATTGTACCTGTTCTTTCCAGTCTTGTGTTTGCTTCTGTTTTACTTCATTTCACAGGGACTAGCTGCGTGGTCTGCTATCCCTATATTTCGAGGGTTTCCATCTTCGCCCTCGACGTGGCCGCACGTTTGCCGTGTGCGGCGACCCGTGTCGCTGGAAAGGGGAATCCTAGCAGTTGAAGGGCGAAGTAATGTGCCCAATACATTTTCGGCCCCTGCTTCATGCTAGACGAGAGCCTCTCGTGGCCCGGACTGAAGCAAGCGGCTAGACGATGGTTTCTTACGTTTCCCCGGCTAGGGTCAACTGATCGGCCGGGTCGGCGGGATTAATCTTCCCGTTTGGCTCGGCTGTGGTGGTACAGCTCCTAGTCAGCCCTGGCCTGCGTACACGCCCCCTTGTTGGGCTCGGAGGTGGGTGTGGCCGCCGGGAGCTGAATATCCTGGTCTCCCTGTAGAGACAAAATTTTCTTCGAGCGGGTCCAAGCGGGCCCCAACAGTGCTCCGATTCATCTACATTTCCTTCTGTCATTTCTCTTCTGGTGAACCTGGCTTTTCCATTTGTAACCTCGAAGGGGATCTGTGCGCTTGCTGGCACTACCAAGTCTCAAGAAGTTACGGTCAGGTGACGTACTTAGAAGCCGCTTCGTCCAAACAGTCGTAATGTTGGAGCCGAAGGCTCCAGTTATTTGCCGTACCCGTCTCAGGCTTTTGACAGCTTTCCCCTAGGGGAGTCCAGTCGTGGTCGCTTGGCGACCTCTTGCCAGTCGGCAGCCTACCCGGATCGAGATTTTAACTCTACAGAACCGGTGACAAGCCAAGAGTCCCGCCGCTTTGTATGCGTGCTCCCAACTCAATCTGTTCGTATGTATCACCAAGATCATCTCGTTTTCGTGCCCATCTGGGCCACGCTTCATTCCAGTCAATTCTGCTCTTCACCAGTGTTAGGCAGTTGACGATAATATGGCACAACGTAAAACATAAGTACATAGTCTTTTAAAATGTTGACCCGGGTTTCAGTGGCTTACAGCCACCTTTTTCAAAACAACGAAACACGCTGAATGAAGCTAAATCACACCGTGCGTCTAAGGGGTCGCACCATGCTCGGGGAGTAGAATCCCACTACTGTACTCAACCCGAAGCGCAAAGCCTTAGACGCACGGTGTGATTTATCTTCATTCAGTGTTTCGTTGTGAAAAAGGTAGCTGTAAGCAACTGAAACCCGGGTCAACATTTTAAGATTATGTACTTATGTTTTACGTTGTGCCATATTATCGTCATTGGATTTAACATAAGGACCTTTAATTTCCTTTCACCTAATAATTAGGCAGTTGAGTTACTCAATATCCTATCCCGACGAGCCTCGAGTGGTGAGTTCGGGCCAGTCTCGAATCCTGTCTCTTCTAGGCAAGCCTGGACTGGCCCAACGTACCGCCCATTGCCCCGAGGGGAAAGGCGATAAATGACTCGCAGACCGCTGCGCGTTCGAAAGCCTGCCTACGTCCTTCCCAGTGGAAGGGCAAAGGCTGGCAAGATCTCTTCAGATCAGGGGGCGAGACTAGAAAACGTATCTCAGCCCCTTATCGTGGAACTTCTTTCCCCATTTCCCAGTTAAAGTCTGCTCTTTCGCCTATTTCCAGCCAGTACAATCATTGGCCAGTCTAGGACTCCAGCCACGTCAGTCTTAATTTCCAGTTATCGGGGACCCCAACTCTGCCTGCGTTGGTTGGATCCCCAATAGCTCACGTCAGGTTGGTTCAGACACATAATTATGCACTATATAAAATACATAACTACGTGTAATGCTCAGAGTACTATCGACAGATAGTTTCCTCCCTCGCACCACGTCTGAATAATTTAGAACTTTATGTCCGGTGTCGGACCCTGTAAGAAGGCCCGACTTTCGAACTTGTCAGTCCAGCTTGACTTTACCAGTCCTTCCAGTGAACTCGGGTTTCAAACTGTAGGAACACCCGGTTCTATGCTAGCGGGCTTTTTGTACTAGGCACTGACAGTGCCAGTGTGCAAACCGGTGCCTCTCAATAGCGCTTCGCTCCAGACTCGAGAGAGCTCCCTTAGGCTTTAAGATACTGTTTTAGACATGGCCCCCTCGGGTCCAGTCACCACCTCCACGCCTTTCAAGGAGGGTACTAGCGGCCCAGCTGCTGCTAGCTCAGAAATAGAGCAGAATTCGGTACCAGGTTCACCCAAGCCGACTGAACGCCGGAGAACAGCCGACAGAGCTTGTACTGATATTAATATCCGTCGGGGCGGAGGCAGTCGTCGGACACCCTCTTGGGTGGGTTGACCCACATCGACCAGGTTCAGAGCCTCGGTTAAGTGGCTTAGTGGTGCAGAGCCCCGCTGGGCCGAATACGGACTAGCATATAGGGATACACCGCCACCGACCTATCCGATACTACGCCCTGCCGTAACTGCACAAGTATCCGGATAGCCCGAGCCGTAACCCTAAGCCCAAAGGCCAGAGAGTTCGTGCCCAGCCAGATGGCAGCCGTCCAAAAGCGATACGTCTGAGAACACTACTCTGCGAAGCAGCCCTTAGGCTTTAAGTCGGACACTTGCCTAGCCTGACAGTGCCATAGCCGCTGGCTTAGTCCCATTTGATGGGCGCTCCTGGTATTTGCGACTTTAGAACACCGTCATGGTAGCCCATCTCCCTGACTAACTTGGGCAACGAAGACCGCCGGTGAGGAACGGCTCAACCGATCTTCTTCGTCTTATGCCACAACACTCCCTCCGACATAGAGGCCAGACCTCACCGCAACCTTTTGTCAAAAGGGACTGTCGTGCCACTCGCTCTTTAGAACCATGGCTCTCTTACTCCGTTCAATGGAGTTCCTAGACCCACGTGGGATAAATCCCGGACGTAAGTGTGTTGGCCATTTGCTCTTGTCGGGTAACGGCCACACGACCCGGCTCCGGAAGAAGTCCTATCCGCAGACATACTGAAAAACTCAGCAGCCTGTGATTGGACGTTGGACTCTGTCCAAACAGTCTACTACGCTATTGACCTGTACGTCTTTCGCCAACCTACACATCAACGTGATTCCTCACGCTACTTTCAACACCTCGCGTGGCGTGATTTCGGAATCTGATCTTCTGCATGTTTATGATGAAATATTTTCCGAACTTTCCGATCAAGGAGTTACGGTTATGTGTCGGGTTACTATGCGCAGAGACGGTCAGTCGGTTAAAACCAAGCACATTTTAACTTTCAACTTTCCTGTGCTTTAGACTGGAATAAAAGCTGGCTACCTCGTGTCCCGTTCGACCGTATGTTCAAAATCCTCTTCGGTGCTTTTGATGCCAATGCTTCGGCTATGGCCAAACCTCTTGTCCGGCAGCTGCGACGTGCCCTCGTTGCGGACTTGCTACTCACGAAGCTCAATGTTCTTCCACCTATTGCATTAACTGCCGGGCGATCACCCTGTGTATTCGCGGGAGTGCCCCAAATGGCAAGAAAAGAACATACAACAGGTTAGTGACTCAGCGTCTTTCTTACGCTGACGCGAAGAAGCTTGTCTCCCCTTCCGCCCCGCGGTTCTTACGCGGCGGTTGCACGTAGCACCTAGTCCGCCGAGGTTCAAACTACTCCCACCTTTCCCCCTTTGTGTCTTGCCGGATATTAGGCCTACTAGCGCTGCTTCTAAGGTTGCTACATCTACAAATCCATCGAAGTCCACGAAGAACGCTTCTGCAGCGCCAGCTTATGGAGTGTAGTCTAGATCTACTATAAAGCCTTCTAAGCCAGTTATTGCTATGACTAACGGATCCAAAACATTTTGTGAGCTCTCCACTTTCGAGGTCCCCAGGGGCTTGTATTCTTTACAAGCAGGGGAGTGGCGCCCCCGGGCCCGAGCTAGGCGTCGCATTCTTCCATTTCCTTGACTCCCCTTTCCTATTCTTTTCTCTTCCCTTTCCTCTACCCCCTATCTTTTTAATCTTACTTTTGTTTTTGTTTTTTCGTTATTGTTACCTCAAGGCTTAGCGTTTTACGTAGCTATAGTCTGCATGGTGGAGGGGGTTATGGCTTCACCTTAACGTGGCCGCATGTTTGCCGTGTACGGCGACCCGTGTCGCTGGAAAGGGGATCCTGGCAGTTGAGGGGCGACGTACCGTCCCCAATACACTGCTTTGCCCCCTGCTTCATGTTAGACGGGAGCCTCAGTCGTGGCCCGGACTGGGGCAAGCGGCTAGACGGCGGGTTCCTTTGAGTTCCCCCGGCTAGGGTCAACTGATCGGCCGGGTCGGCGGGATTAGTCTTCTCGTTTGGCCCGGCTGTGATGGTATAGCTCCCAGCTAGCTCTGGCGTGCGATGCACGTCCCCTTGTTGGGCTCGGTGGTGGGTGGGGCCGCCGGGAGCCGAAGATTATCTTGCTATGGAAAAAAGCAGCTTCAAGTCTTCGAGCGGGCACAAGATGGCCCGAACCGAGTGTTCTGAATCTTCTCTACATCTAACTTAACCAGCACATACATATCTCATCATGCATTCATCCGAACCTGCATTTTCGAAATTATCGCCTTTTCGTATCTCCAAAGGCCTATATGCGTTAGCTGGAACACCGAAGTCGGTGAAGAAGTTACGCTCCGGCGACTTTCCGGTGGAAACAGCTTCCTCTGCCCAGTCTGCTTCGTTGCTAAAATGCACGTCTTTCGCAAATATGCCTGTCGCCGTGTCACTTTACGGTACTTTAAATACCTCCCGCGGAGTAATCTCTGAAGTGGATCTCCTCACTGTCTCTGAAGAGCTTCTTGCAGAGCTATCCGATCAGGGAGTTCAAGCAGTGCGCCGAATTACTGTGCGACGTGGTCACATAGTTCCCACGCGGCACGTCATTTTCACTTTCGCGAAGCCTGTGTTGCCGACGCACGTTACAGCTGGTCACCTCATGTCCCGTACGGCCATATGTCCCCAATCCGCTGCGCTGCTTTAAATGCCAGCGGTTTGGTCATGGGCAGACATCTTGCTGTGGAGTTCCCCACTTGCCCTCGCTGCGGACGTTCAGCGCACGAAAATGATTGAGCTTCTTCCACCTGCTGTGTAAATTGCCAGGGAGATCACCCGGCATATTCTCGATCTTGCACAGAGTGGCAAGAAGAGAAAAACATCCAGCTGGTGAAGGTGACACAGAACCTCTCCCATGCTGAAGCGAAAAAGCTCATGTCGCCGGCGCCGCCCCGCGGATCTTACGTGGCGGTCACCCGTAGCTGTAAGTCGCAAGAGGTGCAAACTACGCTGACATTTCCGCCATCATTTGTGTTGCCAGCTCTTTCATCTATCACTTCACCTCCACCATCTTCTGAGCGGCGGAAGTCTACTCCGAAGGCTTCCTCTTCCGCTCAGACATCTACACCTTCTACGCCTAATAAACTCCTGCGCCGAAATCTAAATTAAAACCACCGGGTTCTAAAAAGTTGCACAAGAAGCTCGCTGCTCGCTTCTGGCTCAGTAGTTCATGGATCTATCAAGTTGTCAAACTCGTTCAGTGAGCTATCAGCGTTAGAGGATGATTGCATGGACACCGCACCTCCTCCTGCTACTGTGACTAAACCTTCCTCCAAGCGGGAGCCCACACCATCTAAGCCGTCTCCTACTTAATTCTATGCCTCCTACTATTCTACAATGGAACTGTCGTGGTTTGCGTGCTAATGTCGATGACTTGAAACGGTTGTTGCATACCCATTCTCCTGTGTGTGTTGCTCTGCAGGAAACCCTGATGCGTCCGACAGCTCAGGTACAAGTGCGTCACTCGTCTCCCACCACGTGCCATCTATAGCTCTGACGCTTCAGACGCCTTTACAGGCTGTTGCTGTACGAATTTTTGTTGGCCATACGCTCACGGTTTGTTATGTGTATTTGCCCCCTGGAGACCGGGTGGCTTTTTTCCATTTGGATGATTTGGTGTATCAGCTTCCACAACCGTTTCTGCTGCTTGGAGATTTTAAGGACCATAGCACACTTTGGGGTAGCTCCTCTACAAATAGCAGGGGTCGAGTTGTCGAGCGCTTGCTCAGATTTCGACTTGTCCCTGCTGAATACTGGTGAGAATACGTATTTTCATGCCCCGACGCGGTCATTCACTGCTTTGGATCTGTCTTTCTGCTCTCCGTCACAGTTCCCTTTGTGGTCATTGTCTGTCCTTTCGGACCCCATGGGAAGTGACCACTTTCCCATTTTGCTGTCCTGTACCACTGCTGGCGGCGAGCTTTCCAGCCTGCCAAACTGGACTGTGCTGATTGGGATCGTTTCTTTACATTGGATGTGTTGACGAATGACTTGGTTGACATTCCGTCCATCGATCAAGCAGTGGACCAGGTGACTACGTGTATTCTCCAAGCAGCTGCGTCTTCATACCGCGCACTTCGACACGCTTACCAAGATCACCTAAACCTTGGTGGAACCACGACTGTTCTGCAGCACCAAAAGCGCAGAAGGCCTGGGTCATTTTTCGCCGGTACCCGACTCCGGGTAATATGGCTCGTTTCTAGCGGGCTCGGGCGTTTGCCCGTAAGGTCCGCCGTCGTAGACAACGGGAGTCGTGGCGGAAGTTTGTGACCAGCATCACGTCTTCCACTAGTTCGAAGGTTGTTTGGGACAGGATTCGTCGTATATGTGGTCGCTACACGTCCCACCCCATATCCTGTTTCACCACGGATGGTGGAACCGTGTCAGACATTCCCACGATTGCGAATGTCTTAGCTGAATCTTTCTCCCAGGTTTCTCGTCGTTCTAATTACAGCACATCTTTCCAGGCTGTGAAGTCTTCAGCAGAACGGACAGATTTCCTTCCGGCCTTTTACACCGATTGGCTACAACTCTCCTTTTACTTATCTTGAGCTGCAGGCAGCTCTCACGTTCGCACGATTCTGCGCCTGGACCAGATACAGTACAGTACGCCATGTTGCGACCTTTGTTCTCCTGCATCTCTGTGTGCTGGTCCGGTTATTTAACCGCATTTGACTGGAGCAGGAGTGGTCCGGTTATTTAACCGCATTTGACTGGAGCAGGAGTTTCCGTCCGCATGGCGTCATGCTATTGTGCTACCCTTTCCGAAACCTGGGATGGATCCCACTTCGCCTTTGAATTACAGACCTATTGCGCTGACTAGCTGTATATGTAAGTTACTGTAACGGATGGTCAATGCACGTTTAGTACATTTCCTCGAATCTCGTGTCTTTTCTCCATTCCAGAGCGGTTTCAGACGGCTTCGTTCAACTACTGACAACTTGCTCGCCCTGGAGACGTCTATCCGGGAGGCGTTCGTTCGTCGTGCACATCTGGTGTCCATCTTTTTTTGACCTGGAGAAAGCCTATGACCGCACTTGGCGTTATGGTATTCTCCGGGATCTCCATGCTATGGGTCTCCGGGGAAACCTGCCGGTGTTTGTCCAGAACTTGGCAGGTCGCACTTTCCAGGTTCGTGTTGGCACGACTCTGTCCCACCACTTTCCTCAGGAAGGCGTCCCCCAGGGCGCTATTTTAAGTGTCACGTTATTTATCATTAAAC
>JJRW01S0011336.1:62244-72303 GCA_001188405.1 Loxosceles reclusa | reverse complement strand
ATAATTCTTGCATTAAAATCTGCCATTACTATCTTGATGTATTGCTTGTATTTGTTGTGCATGTTGTAATGACTATTAACTTTTCGCTTCCCTTTTTAACATTTTAATAACCGCGATGCGAAACACAAATAACTTCCTTGCGACGCCTCCGCTGGAACGAGAAGAGATAACGGGGACGCAACTTCATTTGACGGTTGCCAAGCAACTATATAAAAATACGCTCACTTGAAGCGAGAAACATATTTCTCTTGCTGCAGATATGTTGTTTGGTTTCGCGTGCCGCGTGGGTAGTCTCGTGCACGTATTTATTTTATTACGAGTCATACCGTTTTTGCCTCTAGCGGCGTGATTAAATTTTTACGACATAAAATTAAGCACTAAGATTAGTGCCCTTGTGTGATGTAATTTTTAGATTTGACATAGACCCGGAAAAGATTGTTCTCAAGGGCCTTCCTGTATATTGTGTCTGCATGCATATGACGAAAAGGCCAAATATATTGTGTGTTGGGTGAAAGCCGGCTCATTGTCAGGTAAGTAAAAACCAAGTTTATTTAAGCCATATTTTAAAAGGCTATGCTTAATTGATTACAGATTTAAGTGTTAATTAAAAGAAACTAAAGTTTCTTTAATTTAAGGTGACTTTTTGTACACTTAGTACTACTTTGAATATTCAGATTTGAGTATTTGCAAAGTTATTAAATTATATTGCAATTTGTGGAATTATATTGCAATTTTTGGAATTATATTACAATTTAAGGAATTATATTGCAATTTGTGGAATTATATTGCACTTTGTGGAATTATATTGCACTTTGTGGAATTATATTGCAATTTGTGAAATTATATTGCAATTTGTGGAATTACATTTTTTTCAGTGCAAGTTAGCACTTATTTACTTTTTACACTAAGTAGCACACTAAGTTACACTAAGTTACACTAAGTAGCACACTAAGTTATACTAAGTACACACAAGTAGCACTAAGATTAGTGCACTTGTGTGATGTAATATTTAGATTTGACATACACCCGGAAAAGATTTTTCTGAAGGGCCTTCCTATATTCTGTGTTTGCATGCTCACGATGAAAAGGCGAACTAAATTGTGTGTTGGGTAAAAGCCGGTTCATTGTCTGATAAGTAAAAATAAAAGTTTATTTAAGCCATATTTAAGAGGGCCACACTTGATTGATTACTAGTTACAGTGTTAATTAAAAGAAACTAAAGTTTCTTTAATTTAAGGTGACTTTTTGTACACTTAGTACTACTTTGAATATTCAGATTTGAGTATTTGCAAAGTTATTGAATTATATTGTTTAAAGTGCAAGTTAGCACTTAGTTAATTTTCTTGTATTGTGTTTAAGTGAGCAATAAACAAGTTGCTTTTGACTTTTATTTGATTTTTCCTGTTCTATTTAGAAAGATTGCTGATTTATACTTACGTTCATTTATTCATTAAATTATTTATGTTTGGAAATAATTATTCTTCTGTTGGGTAAAATCCTCGTGAATTTGGATTTTGGAAATACTTTGAAATTATGTCTGCAAAACGCTCGTGCAAGTCGAAATCTATTCGAGCAGGAGAATCTCAACTTACTGAAAACGAAGATGTTCAAACCTTGGACTTAACTTTAGATGTGATGCCCGAGTCTCATGTTCGATTAGCTGGTGCTTCAAACAAGGTCATTGCAATGTCTTGAAGCTCTTCATAAGAACCATCGACTGCTTCATCCGAGTAACTGGTGGTTGGTGCACAAGTTCGAATTATTTGAACATGATACCTCTTTATGATGCAGATTACCAGTCTTACAAATTCTATCTGATGGGCTTTCAAACATTACAATATTGTTCTTCAGCCTTTTGTTGATGATAAAACCAATTCCACTTCTTTTTCCATTGCCTGGTCCTGTGTAATACAACACGTGTCCACTTTTCAGTTCCAGCATTTCCTCACTTTTCTCTAAGACCTACTATATCCTATTTGATCAGGTCAAGTTCTTGAAGCTTTCTTTCTGTTGATAGGGTTCTACAGTTATATGTAGCTAAAGAAAAAGACAAAGAGAAACAGCAGCTAGATCCGATGATCCGGTGATATTCTTAGTACCCTCTGCCTTCCCACTACACTGACCGCTGTCAGACCAAAGTGTGACACAGCCTCCGAGAAATGAGGGCCATGTTCCATGGTTGTGATTCATCTTGTAGGAATTTGGCCGATTCTCACCACGCTGGACAGTGCGGGTTGGTGAGTATCCCGACCACGTCCGTTCACCTTGCATAGCATGGCTACTAATAGCTGCACTGCGGGAAAGTGTGGATCAGAGACTGGGCAATTATCGTACTCGGTTCCTTTAAGCCTGCATCAATGATTAAAGGGTTTATTCCTAATTAATGAAAAAAGTCCCTTTTGTCGCCATATTGATATATATATATATATATACATATAAGCGCCACATAATCAGAGATAGGCACCGTTATGTCAATGACGCAGCGTGACTCCCCACAGTTTTGCGCAAGGGAAGTAGCTACTGTAGTACATAAATAGCTGGACGTGAGGATGTCAGTAATCAGTCGTTCCATCCTGCAGTTTGAGTAACGCTCGTGACCTAGACGCTTTCGATCGCGGTCAGATCGGTGCTCGATGATTAAGAAATTTAATTGCCGACATCGTGAGTGAACTGGGATTACCGCGTTCAACAGTATCGAGAGACTTGTAAGGTTCTCCCCAGAAAAGACTTCGTAAATAAGCTGTCCAGATACTTTTCAGCGTAGCTTAAGCGGTAAAGCTGTCACTAGAGATAACAGATCCGTTGGTTTGAATCCCGGCGTCGATAAAAAAGCAGGTTTTCTTTACAATGGCGCCCGAACGTATCTACTCGCACTAGTGGCCAAGAAGCCAACCGTTAGGTCCACCACTCGAGGTCAGTAAGTACTCTGGTCTTTCTCTAAACGTGGTGAAAGATGTATAGTTCGCCCTAGAAATGACTTCGAAAATAAGCAGCCCAGATACCTATCGGCGTAGTTAACAGGTGAAATGGTCACTCTAGAGATTACAGAACCGTTAGTTAGAATCCTGGCGTCGATAAAACAGCAGGTTTCTTGCAGACTGGGGAGACTACGCGGTTGGTGGAAAAAGAAAGAATAATCAAACAAACTGAAAAGAACACGCAGCCTTAAATGAACCGAGTTCTCGGATACTCAGCCGTGTCATACGGAGACAGCGCGGCCAAACTATGGCGCAGATCACCACCCTGACGGAATTAGGAGTCCAGCCCGATAGTTTGAAGACGGACGTGCAAGACTTCCTTCAAGTTATGGCTTCGGGAACCACAAACCAACAAGAACACCATTACTCAATGCCCATTATCGGGCCCAACGTCTTCACCACTGATAAGTGGCCGAGTTAAAGCTATTATAGATTTACGGTTCCCTTGTCTACGGATAACGATGTGGTTTCACGATGTGTAATTGGTATTATTCATTGTCCGTTCTTGAAATGTGATGAAACTATTAATGCAGAGAACTATTGCATTTAGTTGGATACATTTCGTAAAACATTACGAGTTAACGACCTGTCAAGAGAGATGAAATTTCGTGCTGATGATGATAATCCAATACTATATGTGTCACGAACAATAGTCTAAAAATCACACAACTTGCATTATGAGGCACGTTCTCCTTTATTATACTTTCGAAATTTCTCTTCAAGAAAGTACTTCTTGTTTAAGCATTTGGATCATTTTTGGCGGGAAATAAGTTCATTATTGAAACCGCCGTTTAAAACGTCTTTGAAGAGTTTTTTCAGTCTAGAACTTCAGACTTCCACGAAACTGCTGGCATAGAGAAGTACATTGCATCCATTGGTGTTATTTTGATTAATAAAGATTCGTTTTTACATAGTTAGTGTTGTTTGAAGTTTCACTACCAAATTCGACGTTTCATGTACCAGAAACTTGATATAAACTATGAGGAACTATTTGACACACTTAACTTTATCTTGTGCTAAAATAAGAAATAAGTGTGAATTATTTTATTTAAGTAAAAACAATTTTTTGTTAGATTTTTCTAGTACCCCGTTTCTGCGAGCAAACCAATAAACCATACATGTTTGAAAGCGTTTCTGTAAAGAAGAAAATATTTTCCATATATTTTTAGAAGGGAAAAAACAGAGGGATTTTTCCTTTCTTCCCGTTCAATATGATGTGTTTCAGAGTTTTTCCTTTTGTTGGAGTATCGCACGTATCTGAAGAATTTTAAGGAAGTTTGAAATATATTCTCCCTAACAGCTGTTCTCAAATCGTGATACGCTGCCACCTGTGCTGCGGTGCGGGAGCAATTCAGAGGAAGCTCCTTCGAAGTATAAACTTCTTACTGCTTTGAAAAGAAATCGCTCGCAGGCGATATTAAACGTGCGCCTGTTTCAAATCACTTCACTGCGCATGCATCATTCACCAGCTTGGGCAAAGTTTTATCGCCAAGCCACGACTATGAAATATTACATTGAGAAAGACAGGCGACGGGCTGGGGGTGGAATGCTTTTTTTCCTGTTTGTCCTTATAGCTATCGTATGCTAGAGATCGTGTCCTCTAGTTTAACACCAATACCCCCCTTCCACTTTAGTTAAGGAAATTTGTATTTATCGCAATGTATGTATGCATTGTTTATGAAAAATAAATGACTGAAGAAACTGAGATAAGCATGTACGTTTGATTGTTGCTGAACTACAAATAAGTACTTCTTACTTCAATGCCGAAATAGTTTCGTCATTCTTTTTCCCTAACACGTAAAACGGGTGACAGTATAGCGTTAATTTGTCAATTAAAAGGGTTTAAGGATGTCTTGGGTGAATTATAATATAATAAGAGTGCCAGAAAAACTGAGACAGGCAACGAAAGAACGCTCTACTTTGATCAAATAGTTTCATAGCAAGCGACGTATGTTGTAATAAATCTTTACTTCATGTCGACGCCGGGAATCGAACGCGGAACGTTCACCTACAGAGGAGCCGCTTTTACCGGTTAAGCTACGCCAGCAGAGGATTTCTGTGCTTATTTTGAAGACATTCGTGGGTGGGCATTACAATGTACAGCGAGTTCGTAAATTGTTTCAACAATATAAGGGGAATGTGGTGATAGTGCCTATCTAAACGAACGATATTACAATTGAACTTTTAGTTGCATTCCACACAGAGTGTCAAAAATGTGTAATTGCGAAACACGTCCATCAAGCACACGGCTTCACTGCTGACGTCAGTTTCGTCCTTCCGGAGACGTAGCACGTGTGCAGAATATCACTGCCAAACATTTGTCGGATTCAAATGTTCAGTGAAACGAAACAAGCTTCGTTTACGCGGAAAGGCATTTTCAAGAATGGCAGCGTACACTTCTGGTATAAAAGCAATCTCCATGTAACTGCTCCGCTTAAACACCAGCAGGGAAACCCGGGTGGTTTCCTGGTGAGTCCGTACCTGTTGAAGTAATGTTTTACCGGCGCAGCGTGCCGTATCTTCCTGGAGAAAATGTTTCACGGTATGTTGCAGGCTGTTCCGCTAGCCACACAGTGAAATGTGTGGTTAATGCATGTTGGAGCCCCAGCACACCTTACCACCGCGGTCTGACACTTCCTGAATACCACATAACCCGGACGGTGGAATGTACATGGTGAGCATGTACAATCCACTGTGGTTTGGTGGTCCACTCTGTGGTTTGGCTCCCACTCTCGCCGCCAAACCCATTGGACAACTTCGTCTGGGGAAAGATGGAATCTTTGGTGTACGAGACACTTATGAACTCCGTGAAGGATCTCGTTGGTATAATCGTTGTTGCAGCGGACAGGATAAACACTACATGAGGAGTTTTTCGTAGGGGAGGGGTGCACCGGTCTTTCATTCAGCCCTGTGAACTCAGCAACGGCACCTTGGACGACACTTTGGGAACCTATACTTTGATTCTTTCTTTAACCTGCATGGGATTGTGGAATGTATGATTTCGTTCATTTTCTGGCCATTGTTGAAAGTTCAACCTGGACATTTCTCTTGATGCTTTCCTGTCTATCTGAATAGAATTCGGCACTAGGTTCCATTGTAAATATTTTTTTCTCTTGAAATAGTTTACAAACACCCTGTATAAAGTGGCAGACGTCAGTAGAAAGTCAAAGATCTGATAGTTCTGCAAGGATCGTAGGTTATCTTTTTGCAATTTTTGCAATTTTAGCAATTTTGAACAAGGCATGATAACAAAGAAATTGCGCTTGATATGGGTCACAGCTAAATGGAAATGCAAGCATAGCTTCGTTTCCAATGTTCAATAATTTCTAGTGTGTACATCAACTGCAAAAAATTTGATGAGACATTGGTCATACCGCAGACGTATGGCCGTCGAAAAACACTTAAAAATCGTGACTGGCGTTGCCTGTCCAGAACGGGTTATATGCAATGCTAGACGTGCAAATTTTCGGTAAATCACATATCATATCACTGTTAAAGATTTTACGTTTATTAGCTGGGAGATTATACAAAGTTTTCTGCATGATAAGAGTTTTAACATATTTCATGCAAACGGTAAGCAAGTGTCTTTGCTTACCGCACTTCACCTGGGCTCATGAATACTGCCACTGGACGGTGGAAAATAGGAAAATAGTAGCGTGTTTTAACGACTAACATTTCCAACAGATTTAGGCAAATGGCAGAATCCATGTGTAGAGAAAGCTCCATGAAGGCATGGGTACAGCGTGCAACCCATGGTCTATACAGGCTAATGGTAGCTCCTTAATAATTTTGGGTGTATTTAGCTGGCATAACATAAGACTCCCACATACGTTTACGCAAATATATCTTACTTGAAAACTTATGTAAGCATCCTTTCCTATGTGTTACACCCATTAAGTCCGTGCTCTCATTCTGATGTGTTTGGCCTCTTCCAGTGTCACACGGCATACGTGCTCAGCCACAGTGTTACGCTTTTTGGTTGGAACACTCCTATGAGATAGGGCCCTGAAACAGCCTCTATGTTCTGCTTGATCTTATTTACAAAGCGTATATATGTTACCTTGTAACTTCTCGTTCAACGCTGAGATCAACTATTTCGGAATTTGATAGCTTTGTTAACTGTTCTTCAGATGGCTGTGTGTTTATTGTCTACAGACTACGTCCATAAGCTTTAAAAAACCATGCCTCGTTATATTTTGTTGCTATACGTTCTCAAGGTGCACTTACCAGATTTGAAATATACGTGTCAGTTTTTCTGGCATTTCTCAGTGCGGTTATTACTTGATATGTTCTAGAAATTTTTCAAGAAAAATTCGTAACTTCAAACGTAACTTTGAAAATTTCAGGCAGTACCGTAATTTTTAATGCCTGACTATAACATTCACCACGAAAATTGATAATCAGCGGTGGCACATTAAAACCTAAATCTGACGGATGAATCGTCATATTAACTGTGGAATGGGAATAAATGATCGTTTATGCTGGTTTAGAAGGTCAGGCTGAGCGCTCGATAGACCTCTCACAGTGTTCAAATACTTCCCCCGAAGTGGGATTGAAATCCATGCTCATAGCAAGCCATTTTCTTCGACAGACGTAATTTTCCTCATATTTATCCAATGTACTCCTGAAAATACAGGTCATATTGTGTTTCTGGTATAAACAGTTTCTTCGAGGTTTGTACAACAGCCACGACGTATTGCACAGTAAGTTATCCACAATATCTAGGTATGTTGGAGAGGTTATACTGAGATGAAGGGGGGTAACTAGTAGGTTTACACAGTGTAAAACTAAAACACCCACAGAATAACACCACCGCTTACACGTTTTATTGTTCACATTATAAATATATCTCTGTTCTATCTGAAAATGTGAAGCATGATTCACTTCACTCTATAGAACCCTCCATCCACTGTTCCAATGTCCAAATTTTGTGCTCCTTAAACCATCGAATCCACTAGACTTCCTTGTACCTTGTGAAGAGAAAATTCATAGGCAGACGCTCGCCCATGATAGAAATCACATGGATCTTTTTCGAAAGTACACCGTCTAAAACAATAATGTTGATGGTCATCTAAAGAGTATCTCAAACCTCCACGTACAAACTTTGAGAAGAGGTAGAGAACATCGATATAAACCATATTCGTATAGGAAAGCATGCCCAGAAAGGGATAGGTGGTGCTGTACGTCATCGCTGGGGATTTCTCACTCAAGCTTGTGACGTCGTTCGAAGAACATGCATCTTTCACGAATGCTGGGTTTGCAGACATGCACTTCTTATATCGGTTAGCTGACAGTAATGGACGAGCCTCTGTAAGAATGTATCGTGAAAGGTATCCAATCAGACCTGTACCACATCACCAAATGTTTGCGTATTTGCATTAAAACCTGTGTGATGTAAAAAAGCGTTGTCGTCTCCGGGATTCGAACCCGGATTGTTCAGCTCCGGACCGCTTTCCCATTAAACCATGCCGACGAGTGTCTGGGAAGCTTATTATTAAAGTCCTTTGTGGGTGGACATTACAGTGAACATAGACCCTTCACGGTTAAGATGCAGGATATTGGACAGCCGCGATCGACCCGTGCTGGGGGCTGCATCATGGAAGAATAATCCAGGTATAAGCATACTCTCAGCTGCCGCTGCAAGGAGAACATTTCCAGCAAGTGTATGACGCGGCCTTACATCCATTTCATCTGCAACGCGTCCAGTTACTCGAGAAGGAAGATTATTCGCGACGTGTGTGGCATACGCGCAGTGGTTTCTACAGCAAAGTGCGGTTGACCTGGAAGTCCCAAGTTTGCTCTGTTTCCGGATGAAGCGCCTATTTCCAGTGGAGGGATCTTCAATTCCCACAATGAACACACACACACACACATGTGAGCCCTAAAGAACACGCCCCCTACGCGATCACGTGTTGCACAACACCATTTCGGCATTAATGTGTGGGCGGGTATCGTTGGAATGTTTACTCGTCCCATACTTGTTACCACCCCGATTTGACGCTCGGACGTATCTAACTTTTCTGGAGGAGCTTCTATCAGATTTACTGGAAGATATTCCCACGATTATGCGCCGCCAGTTGTGGTTCCAACACGACGGGGTTCCAGCATATTACACCATTTTTGTACGTTAGTATTTGCACCGGACCTTTGGAGATCGATGGACTGGGCGTGGTGGACCCGTCTCATGTCTCCCACCTACACCTAATTTCTCGAGCATCGATTTCTTTCTGTGGGGGATTTTCAAACTATGGCGTACGGAACGCCCGTTGCTTGTGACATGGACCTTGTGACATGAATCTCCATTGCCGCTGTTTACGTATCTTTGAAAATGTTCAGCGGCGCCGCTTTCAGGCATGCATCACTGCGAATGGTTGGAACTTTCAATGCCTCTTGTGAAACTATATTTTATGTCTACCAGTATTGTACTGTTAAGGTTCGTCTAATAAAACGCTTTACACTGATTTCTGTATTGTGTTTTTGCTGTGTCTTTGGGTCTCTTTATCGTCTGCTGGTGGCGTTTCAAGTCATGTTTTTTCTATGTGAATATGGTTCATATGGAAGTTTCCTACCTCCTCTCAAAGTTTGTACGTGAAATTCCGGATACCCTGTAGAGCTCCTGTGCTATGGAATGTATGGGACAGATCCTGCGTTTCTCAAGCTTCCTCCGAGACAATCTGACGTCACATTGCATTTCATTGCGCTGTCAGGCGTTGCAGTGTCAACAGAGAACGCTCCTTCGTGATGATCTTTCGAATTCTTGCACTGTCTTTTTTCCATATGCATAAAATAACAAATATCACAGTTAAGAAACAGTACGGACCTGTTTCCAATGTTTTTCTATACTTATACTTCCAATGCCAAGTGAGCTGCATATGATAATACGTTGCTGAAACTCGGACAACTTTCGACAAGGGAACCAGTTTATACTTCATCCAACAAATGATTGTTGCAGGTATGCGCTAATATGTTTGGGTCGTGATGTTTAACAATATATAAAAAGCAGTGTATAAAATCAGTTGTTACTGAAAAAGACCGAGAAATGCCTTTAAACGTTCCGTCCCACACTGAAATATGTATGTAT
>JJRW01S0011331.1:48672-59071 GCA_001188405.1 Loxosceles reclusa | reverse complement strand
TCTTTAAGTGAACGTCTTGAAGGTCGGGCTACGACCCTGAACCAAAACGAATCTCATGCTTCAGTAGCTAGTCCGGCACAGCCCGGCTTTTCAAGCCTTATCAACGTCTCCTCACTTTTTGGTGAACACGGGGTGTGATGTGGCGTCTCTGAGCCGTATAGTGTTCCGTGATCATTCTTGTGTTTAGCACAACGTTCCATTGAACTTCAAATAACCAACCAACCTCCCAGTAACTCACAAGAAGAATGGCGCTTTAATGTTTACAAACGTCTTACCGACTTTGCTATTCATTTCTTATTACGCATTTTATGATGAACTTTGTTTGTTTTGGTGTCTACTACGACGTCTTTACGTTTGTCCCATCTTTTTTGAAACACCCTGTATAAATATATATCTGTATTTACATATATCGCCATTTGTTTCACATCGAATGTTTTTACTTGACACATTTTAGTTTAAATTAAAGAGTCAAAGTTCAAATCACTCGATGTAAAATTGAGCACAAGTATTAAAAATTATAAACGTGACCTAAGGTTTCTGTGGCTAACATTGAGCCACCTTTTTCAAACGTGTTGACTCGACGCACGTGCCTCGAGAACTGACCTCATGTGTGGTTGAGTACTGTAGCGGGATTCCACTTCCCCCGCCTGGCGCGCCCTCTCGTGGTGAACAAACGGCCTCCAAGCATTCGGAAAGGCTGGGAAACAGTCCGAGTTCACTAGATTTTCTTTTTCTCTAAGAATATGAAAAGCTTCCAGGAAGTTTAGTTCATATGGTGAGCGGGCTTTTTTGATAATTTTGGCATCAGCAAAATTAAAACGATGCCCATTATCCCAACAATGCTGGACAACAGCTGATCGCCACACGTCTTGATTTTTTACTGAATTTTGGTGTTCTTGTAGACGGACTTTGAGAGCTCTGCGAGTCTGTCCTATGTAGGACGCACCGCACTCACAAGGGATCCTACAATCCATAGGATTCCCTGTGATAGATATCACTTGTGATCGATAAGATTAAGAAACCTTCTTTCTATAAATTAAAGAGTGCTTCCTTAGTAACCAATGATTCGATCGATTATGGTGAATGCTTCAGGGGATGGTGTAATATCATGCACCAGATATGTACTGGGATAGAGGACTCGTATATATCTGTTGGAAATTACGATGTTGAAATGGAAGAATAGAGAATCGCCAACAGGGATATAATAAGTAATGAAAATGGAATAGTTTAGGTTTTCTTCAGTTTTCAGCAAAATACAAAAGAAAGATATTGAGATTGTTGTGGAATATCACATCACGTGATTGGGAAGACAATGGAGTTAAAAGGAACTTTGTCCACTATCCAAAATGGATATATATAAAGAGAAAACCACAGCACGCTAACACAACAATGGATTTCTGAACCCCCATGGTTTGAAATCCCTCATTTCTGAAAGCAAGATCTTTTATTCCTGGGGTTCTCCCAGTAAAATGTTGTACCAGACTTCAATGTTTGGGAAGAAGTCTCATCTCAGTTTGTTAAAACCAAGATGAGATTTGTGTTCTTTTTCTAATTCTCTCCCCCCTCCCTAAAATTGAAGTGCTGGTCTATGAGTCACTCACACTTATTAATTATCTAATCACTTTCCCCTAAACTCTTACTTCTCTATGTGTCCTCAATTTGAGATGCATCGCTCACTATTAAAGAAACTTGCACTAGCTTAGCACTCTGTTCTAAAATTTAGAGCGAATCATGCTTCACAATATATTGTATTTTTGACGTGATTAATGTTACCTCGAGCTCCAAAATATATGCTCAATACTGTAAAAATACAATATGTCGTTCTTTCAAACAAAAGAAAGATGTGTATGTTAAAAAACACCACACTAACTCAGTTGGCCCCGACATATTCTCTACGTGCATACTCCTCATGCAGCGGAAGCACAGCTAAATTCTTTTGCGTGAAGTTCAAAATTTCACAAGAAATGTTCTGTTGAAAAAAATTTGAACCTCCCTTATGATAGGCAATCTTGATATTTTCGACTCTTCATCACATGTTTTTGAATTTTAGGCTCTGCAAGCAAAAAAACAAAAAACAACAAAAAAAAACCCTGCCATTTCTCATTAGCTTTTTCTATCAAAGTTCCTTGTCTAAATGACCTTTCGGGCATGCTTTCGTGTAGATTCTGTAAAGAAAAACTGTACTTATGTCGACGCTGGGATTCGATCTAACGGATCTGTCATCTCTAGAGTGACCGCTTTACCGGTTAAGCTACGCCGACGGGATAACTGAGTAGCTTATTTTAAAGTCATTTGTGGGTGGACATTATACATCCTTCCCCACTTGAAAGAGAGGTCGAGGTAACGACCTGACCTCGAATGGTGAATCTAACGGTTGGGTCCTTGGCCACTAGTGTGAGTCCCTTTCGGGCGCCATTTGTAAAGAAAAACTTTACTTATGCCGACGCCGGGATTCGAACCAACGGATCTGTTAGGTCTGGAATGACTGCTTTGCACGTTAAGCAACGCTGATGAGGGTAACTGAGTAGCTTATATTAAAATCATTTGTGGGTGGACATTACAATACAAATACTGTCAGCTGGGGGAAATATATCTGCAGGACACTGTTATATTTTTGAGTTTCTTGATTTTTATATTGCATTTAGTTTTTCTTAAGTTCCATTAATACCCATTGATTTACCAAGCTTTTGAAATTACCGAGCAATATACTTCAATATATATATACAACGTGTTCAAATAAATAAGTAGTACACTGTAAAAAAATAATACCGAAAATATACCAAAAAAAAGTGCAGGAAAGTCGCCGGAAAAATTTTACGTTATTTTACAACAGTTATGAGCGTCGAAATGAGGAGAAGTCATTGACGTAACCTTCAATCAATTTCTTATTTTTTGGTCAATTAACAGAAATCACGAGACTTCTGGATGTTCATCCTCACCCCCCACCCCAATTCACGGGAAGTCCGTCATTTCACAAATGCCATATTTAGGGCTTTTCCGTCTTTGGACGTTTCTTTGAATTGGCAGTAGTAGCCATAAAACACATGGGTATACCCCAAATTAATAATAATTTTTACTGAAAGAATGAAATACATCTTCACCACCGTTCGTGATGGAAAGTAGTAGTAATCCTAGTGACACACGCACACACACACACACATACACTCAAACGGCTGTTTTTACAGGGAGTGGACAAAATTATGGAAACACCGGAAAAAAGGATCGCGTAAAAATAATAGAAGTTTTCTACTGGGGAAAATAGAGATGGCGCTGCGTTAGTTTCGCGTGTGAGAGAAGACACCGTTGCGTTCGAGTCGAAGACTCGAGTTATTTGCCGTACCCATCCAAGAAGGGCATTTCACAGCTGCTATTGTGGGGAATCAAGTAGGTTGGTCGCTCGCGACCTCAATCCTTTCGTAGCCTACCAGGATCAACGAGACTGTCTCTCAGAAGAATCAGGCGAAGAGAAAAGAGCCCAGCCGAATTGTATGCGTGCTCCTGACTCTGTCTCCTGTACACTTTGTACCAATAGATATCACCAAGATCTTTCTTCCACTTCTCTGGACCACGTCCTACACAAATCGGGCAAGCTCAAAGCTTACCAAGCACGCTCAAAGACCGGACAGTATCAGGAAGCAAGGAGATACCCCCAATACTACCCTACACTCTGACAAACTTCGAGTGCTGAGTTCGAGCTCGTCTCAATTCCTAGAGTGCAGGCAAACCTGGCCTGACCGAACGGGCACCTATCTGCTCCGAGGGCCAGAGCAGAGAGTGACCCGCTGGCTGTCACACGTTCGAAGTCTGCACACATCCTTCCCAGTGGAAGGGCAAAGGCTGACAGCTATTTTCATATTAGGAAAGCAAGACTAGGAAGTGTGTCTCAGTCCCTCTTATCGTGGTACTTCTTTCCCCATTCCCAGTTAAATTCGTTGGTTCTTCTGCCTTTCCACTCTAGTGGCCTCCTACCATTAACAAATTTTCATTCCCTAGGCTAGAACCCCCCATCATGTCGGAGGGTTCAGTACAGGCTACAGCCGGTCCCACGGACCAGAGCCTTTTTTCCGGAACCGTGGTCCCCGCCACGTACCAGAAGCCAAACCAAACAAAGGCTCAAAATACTATCACGAAGGTCTTGAATTGCATTGTCTCGTATTCGCACTTGTTAAAACACCGTCATGGTCGCCCATCTCCATGACTGTCTTCGGCAACGAGGATCGTGTCATGCCGCTACACGACATCTGCCGCTACACGTCTTATGCCACAACACTTTGTACCCCTCACTGTTTAGCATCATTGATCTCGTAACCGTTCAATGGAGTCCCCAGACCTACGTGGGATAAATCCCGGACGTAAGTGAGTGGGCCACTTGCTCGGATCGGGTAACAGCATCATGACCCGGCTACGGAAGAATCCAGTCTGCCAGTCTAATGCCGGACCAAAAGCAACTTGGCTGTTTTAGATAGACACTGTTAGTTTCGAGTGGAAGATTCGAGCTGTTTGCCGTACCCATCCAAGAAGGGCATCTGACGGCTGCCCCTGAGGGGAATCAAGTCAGTTGGTAGCAAGCGACGTCGATCCAGTCGTAGCCTACCAGGATAAACGAGATTCACTTTCCGTGGAATCAGGCGAAGAACAAAGAACCCAGCCGCATTGTATGCGTGCTTCACAATCTGTAGTCTGCACACCATGTACCAGTACTATCATCAATACCTTTCCCCAGTTGTCTGGACCACGTCTCTCTCAAGTCGTGTAAACGCGAGACTACCAAAACACTCTACCAAACAAAGATCTGTCAGCCTTTGCCCTTACACTGGGAAGGATAAGGGCAGACTTTCGAAAGTGCAGCGACCTGCAGGTCACTCCTTGCTCTTTCCCTCGGATCAGAGTGGGGGCCCGTTTGGTCAGGCCAGGCTTGCCTGGACATCTTGAATTGTGACGACCCCGAACTCAACACTCGAGGTTCGTCAGGGGGTAGGGCAGCATTGGGATTTCTCCTCGCTGCCTGACACTGTCCGGTGACGAGCGTTTTAGATAAACAGTCGGACTCCCTCACTCAGAAGACAAGAGAAATCGGCAGGGAAGCATCAGTTGTTTTGTAGATATTGTTCTGTGTAGTGGTACGTGAATTATGGCGGAGCTTACAGAGCTTGAAAAAGAGGGAAAATTGTTGCTGCGCTCTTAGTATGGGTTTTTGTATTCCAAGTAACAAATGTATTTGGCGCATCGCAAAGTACTGCTTTGAATATAATGACGGCATATTGTGCTTCTGGAGAAACATCATTCGATAAACACTGGTGTGATCGAAAATGGAAGGTAAGTAATACAGACAGAAGGACAATGCAGGAGAATTGTGACAAAAAGTAGGAGAACAATTTCTTTTGTGCTAAATAACAATCTTTCCAATCTCGTCTGTATAAGAACAGTGAGGAGGTAACTCCACAAGCAGGAAATTCATGGACGAGTTGCAATCCCTAAACCACTAATAACCAATAGGAATGCCGCAGTCATAAAACGTAGATTGCTGATAAGTGGAAGACTGTCGTTTGGTCTGAAGAATCCATCTTCACATTGCGCCCAGCCTCGATCGAAATTGCCTGCGGAGAACGATGCCATCCCAAGTTTTTGATCAAGACTGCCTTATGCCAAAGGTCAAGCATGGTGCAAGTGCAGTTACAGGTTGGGTAGAGAGAGCCATGGTATGGTATTCTGCTGGCCCATTTATTACTTTGCGAGGACATGTCACCACAATGGATAATGTAAATGTTTTAATCGTCCAAGTTGTACATACTATGGTGCAAGTATTATTCTCTGACCATTATGCCAGTTATCAAGAAGAAAAGACCTCAATTCATACATCTATTAGTAGGTTGCTGACCATGTAGATGAGGTTTCTCGTCTACTCTGATCGGCCTATTCGCCAGACCTTAATATTATCGAGACGATGTAGTCAACTTTAAAGAACAATTTTCGGGCACGATATCCGCGTGGAAGATCTCTACAGGAACTTGGACAGTTTTTAAGGGAAGTTTTCTATGACACCTCTACCTATCTATCATCTGAGACTTATATTTATCTATTCTCAGAAACATGCAGGCAGTCTTGATTGCGAAAGTTGGTCCTACATTATATTAATGCAGGAATGCAATCTTTCTCCGGGTATTTCCGTATTTTTGTCTCCCCCCACCTCTGTATTTTGCTTCTTCACTCTCTTTTTGTGAAAATCTTAAATATGAAATATAAAATCGAGAATATTCTAAATACATTATCATACCAGTCTTACATGTGATTAAAAAATGAAATCAAGCTTCAACTAAACATATCCAGAGACTTGGAAAAAAAATACTGTTACAGTTAATTTACGCATATCAAACGCAACTGTCAAACATGCAGAAAATTTCATCTGATTTTGGCATATAATGATGATGATGAAGATAATGTAGATGATGATAGTCATGATAATTAGTTTCGAGGGTCGTTGTTCTTTTGGTTTATTTTCTTTGTGTTCAAAAAGACTACAAACTTCTGGGAAGTTTTCCCCAACTTCACTGCTTCGAAATACGCCAAATCCGTAAAAGGTGGCCAAATTTGGTGGCCGTCGTCAATACCCTTATCCGTTTGTTCATTGCATTCGTACTTTTCGTTTTTCCGGGAGGTATTTATTTTTCGCCCGGAATAAACCGGAAATGTAAAGGGGAAAAAAGTAGAAAGGCTGAGTAGAAAAAGAGAAGGGCTCTCTCAATGATTTTCCCGAAGAAACAATGTTCAAGCGACTGCGAGAAAGAAACGGTGCTAGGATATATATATATAGTGATATACCTCTCTCTCTCTCTCTCTCTCTCATAGAGTTAAGAAACCTTTCTCTATAAATGGAAGTACCTGCCTGCACGTTGTGCATGCAGGTGTTTCCATTTGTAGTGCATAAGCGCTTGTAAGCATAATAATTATTATCATTATATTCACGTTAAAACGATAGACCTGAAAAATCTGGCGCGTAGGTTATACAGCATGAGGTATGCACACAAATGATTATGTTTGATCAATGATCAATCAAATGATACAATTTCAGCAGCGTGTGTAAATAGAATGCGCGCGCAATCGAGGTTGAATGAAATTTGACTCTGGGGATACAGCAAAAGACGGTCGTAAAAAGCACATTGCGATCGTTGTATCGGTAAAGCCTATCGTTATGATATTGACATCACGCAAACATGCCTCGTCGCAGTTCATCGAGGGTTTATGGCATCTTGAATATGTTGATAGCTTAAAGGAACCGAAACTCTTTAGCTTGCAGAAAAAGAGAGCTAGAGATGACTTACTTCAGACTTTTTTATAAAATTTTAAATGGATTTAAGGTAGTTGATATATGGACTTCTTTAGAAAAGGCCACAGTGGGATCACGAGAGGAAATGGGATGAAGCTGAATAGGGAAAAGGTTAGGTTACAACTAAGGCATGAATTTTTATCTAATAGAGCGTGGTAAACAATTGGTATAGTCTCGCAAGGGAAGTAATTCAGGCAAAGACACGGTTGAGAGTTTTAAGAGAAAAATAGATGAGCAACTCAGTATTTGTATCTAACAACAATTTCCGTTTTCCCATATTTTCTCTGATTAGCTTTTGATTTAAGTCTTCATTAGTTGAGAATTAGTTATGCCGTTGTATTCTGTTTTGAGGGTTTTGTCATTGCAAGGTCGTTTGAGTTTTTTCCCTTTCGTTTCTTAAGTATTATTTTTTTTCTTTCCGTACGTTTTTTGATCACGTTTAGTTTCTATTGACGATAGGACTGTTTTCTATGATTAAGGCGTTTGTGTGCATTCTCTTATATATGTTTAAATATTCTTGTTTTTTTGTTTTTGTTTTTTTTTGTATTTATTTAGATTTGGTCTTATCCTATTTAATAGTAAGTTTATGACAACGGAACCCTGTTCTGTAATTAAGATACTAGGGTAGTTTCGATAATGGGTTTATTCCACATGCTGACGACGGAAATAGTTTCCGCAATTTTATAGGTTTTATGGGTAGATGTCTGTATATTTTTCTTTGTATATAGTTGTTCCATGTGATTTTAATTCATTTAATTCTTGTGTATTGTTGCTGTTATGAAGAATAATCTGTTCCCTACTTTATGTTAATGTTGTGCATATGACTACGGAAGAGGTCTCCGCAATTTTGTGTGTTTTATGGGAAGATGTGTCTTTGTACATAATTGCTCCTTGGGATTCCTGTACATAAAATCCTTTCCTTGTACATAATTGTTCCATGTGATTTTAATTCATTTAATTCTTGTGTATTTTTTGTTTGTTGTGACATGAGGGAACTCTGGTCCCTAATTTATGCTAATGTTATGCCTATGATGACGGAAAACGTCTCCGCAATTTTATGGGTTTTCTACGTGGACAGCCATGGTGGGTTTTTGCTTGCTACTGATTTATTTTGCATTTGAGATAGCATTATGAACAACTGGTAGACTTCGAAACAAGGAATAGTTGTAGGCTTGAGAGAAGATGGTTTCTCATACCGTGATATCGCAGCACGTGTGGAACCAGAAGTTAGTACAATGATGCGTGTTAGGAGACAATGGAAAGAATAAGGTTCTACGCATCGACGTGAGGAAACTTAAATGCATGAAGGCACGTTATAACGGGAAGATAGAAACTTGGTACACGTGATAGTGATGGAACGTGCATTAACTTCAACAGGGTTAGTACAACAATGGAGGACAGAAACACACCGGCCGATGTCTATCAGTACTCTTCGTCGAGAATTGCTGAAACGAGTGCGTCCATGTTTTCGTTCTCACCTCAGAAACTTCAATGGTGCAGAGAACGAAGACTTTGGGACTGTGAATGTAAGCATGTCATCTTTTCCAACGAGTCCAGGCACAATCTGTGGACCCATGATAGCCTGATCTTTGTTCGCAGATGCCGTGGAGAACGCCATCTCAAAAGCTTCATTGCAGAGCGTCGTAGTGATCCTGCATTCAGCATCATAGTTTGGGGTGGCATTACACTTCATTCACGCTCTCGCCTTCTTCGAATCCTGCACTATGAATAGTCTATGAATAGATCCAGCAGTTTTATCATTGTCACAGAACTATCCCGGAAGTAACGAAACAATGCTACTGCCCACGTCGTACGTATTATGCAATGTTTCTTATGAAATCATCAAACGTCAACTCTTCCTTGTCCATCAGGGCCATCCGATTTGTTTCCCATCGAAGATGTGCTAAATATGATTGCTGCAAAGTTGTCCCTTCCGTAATCACAGGCAACTATAACTTACGAGATAATGAAAAGAAATCTTTTCTTGGTTTTACAGCTGCCGTACACGTTATGAGATGCTAAATGTATTTCTGGCCCTCCCTGGGATCGAACCAGGGTTTTTCGATTGGTAACCCGAATGTGCTGACCACTACAAACCAGATAGATATCAGAACGTTCTCCTTGGCAATATGAACCAGGTTTTTATATTTATTTTTCGGATGTTCCGCCTTTTGAGCGGACTCAAATCCCAGGGAGGGCGAGAAATACATTTAGCATCTCTTAACGTGTACGGCAGGTGTAAGACCTGGAAAAGATTTCCTTTCATTGCTTAGAAAAGCTGTCGGGCAAGTATAGTTGTATATATTACAAATTGTATAACTTAAGAAGTTGTATAAGTTGTATAACTTACAAATTAGGAAAAATATTCAATCTGCATGGAATAACATACCACAGATAGCCATGCGAAATTTATATCGGTCACTACCACTCCGGGGTGAATCAATTGGGTGTGCTCAAGGCGAACAAAGTACATTTAGCATGTTTCTTTTGGCTTACATTTTTTGAATTTCAATCATTTGTACCGTATATCATAATCATTCTCTCCAATAAATATTTTTGTTGTAACTCATGTCGTTCTGGGCGTTGCAGTTTTTCTGAACAGCAGTGTATGACAAGAATTACTCGTTCAATTAATTAGTTACAAGTGTACATTGAACGAGTATGACCTAGCGGTTGAGTCGCCACTTTTTACCCGTAATTTCTACAAATTTCTGCCAGTGTACCGACGAAGAAAGAAACGAAAAACAAAGAGAAAAAGTGCTGTTCTGAAAGTGTTTGACACTTCTTTAGCTCTGAAAAAACAACTTGCAGAAAAGAGTCAAATACTTAGACACGAAAATGCTTTGTTGCTTTGTAATGCCCACCCACAAAAAGCACAGAAATCCACTGTCGTTAACTTGTTAAAGCGGCTCTCCGGAGTACAACGTTACGGGTTCGATTCCCGGCGCAGACAAAAAGGGCAAGTTTTCTTTACAAATGGCGCCCGAACTTAGCGACTCACACTAGTGGCCAAGGACCCAACCGTTAGGTCCACCACTCGAGGTCAGCTGTATACACTGACCTCTCTTTCAAGTG
>JJRW01S0011309.1:46420-56450 GCA_001188405.1 Loxosceles reclusa | reverse complement strand
GAAGAGAAGTATAGGTGTGGAGAATTTCGAGTGAACGGGCTATTTATATATATATGTCCATCTGTATTGCGTCTCAAATAAAATTTTCTCACGGGAAATGCTTTCATTTGTAATTTCTGGTTTGAGCTCGGGTCACTGGTTCCTGTGATAAAACACTACGAACACATAACACTACCCGATATTTTGGATAATTTCATGCAACTCTCACAGTGGCAACAGATTTCGTTCAAATATTTAGTGGATAATAGGGGATCGCAAACCCTTGCAAAACTTGCTGTTAATTAAACTCCTAAAGGACACCACGAGGTTCATCGTGAGAGTACGAATCATATATCATGCCAATGACTCCAACTCAGGAGCACAAAAACTTGGATTCTGTCGCCCACAAGGCATCACAACAAATATTCAGTACACTAATAAAGGTGGAGCGAGGCATCGGTACGAGTGCCATCCTGACAGTTGAGAAGACAGCCATTTGGGAACTAGCAAGTGGAGGTATAACGCTTAAATGATTTAAATAACTTAACAGCGTAATGGACTGGATGTTACACTAATGGATTAAACTGAGAATTTGTGAGGTGAGACTGAAAGGAACATCTGGAAGCTAGATTCACCGTGGTCCAGTTTAACAGAACTGGAACGTGTGTTATTCACAGCAGCTAGTCTTAGATGCCTTCTTTAATCACCTATCAACCTTTCATCGAGTCCAGGCTGCCAAGGATAATCGCAGCCATCTTGAAGGCAAACGATGGTCCCACGATATACTGAGTAGGTGGTCATAAGAAACTGGTTATTAAGTGTATATTGGACCGATAGTGAGATTGGAATGTCAGTGATATACTGACGTTCCAAAAGTTATGGGTTGCCCTTAATATCGTGTCGGACCGCCTCTAGACCGGTGAAGTGCAACAGATCGACGTGGCATTGAGTCAAATAGTCAGTGGAAGTCCCCGGGCGAAATATTCAGCTGTGCTATCTGTATAACCGTCCATAATTGCGGAAGTGTTGAAAAGGAAGGATGTTTCGCATGAAGGGTCCTTTCGATCACATCCCAAATGTATTCGATGTTGTTCATGTCCGGCGATTTAGGTGGCCACGTTATTCTCTGAAATTCTTCAGAATATTTGTCAAAGCCATCGCGAACGATTTAGTGACATGGAGCATTGTCATCCTGGAAAACCCCATCGTCGTTTGGTACACGAAATCCATGAATGGCTGCAAATGGTCTCCCGGCAGCTGAACATAACGATTTCCAGTCAGTGTATGGTTCAGTCTGACCAGAGGACCCAATCTATGCCATGAAGAAACGCCTTACACCATTATGGACCATCCACCAACTTGCACAGTACCTTGTTAAAAACTTGGGTTTTCGGCCTTGTGAGGTCTGCGTCACACCGAAATACTACGGTCAGCTCGAACCGCGACTCATCTGACCAAGTTACGCGTTACCAGTAATCTACTGTCCAACTGCTATGCTCACGAGTCCAAGATAGGCGCAGCTGCCGATAGCGGACTTCTAGTGAAGGCACTCGAGTCGGTCTTTTGCTGCCGTATCCAACCAACGCCAAATGTCGCTGCACTGACCTCACAGAGACGTGCCTAGTACGTGACTCATTGATAGTTGCTGCTATTTGGCTTAGTTTCGCTTGTCTGTTATCACGGACTACTCTACTCAGACGTCGCTGGTGGCGGTCATTAAGTACACGCGATCGGCCACCGCGTTGTCCGTGGCGGGTGGCAATACCCTGAAATCTGGTACTCTCCGCACACTCTTGACACTGTGGATCGAGGAATGACCAATTTCCGCAACGTCAGAAATGGAATATCCCATGCGTCTAGCTCCAATTAGCATTCCGTGCTCAAAGTGGCTCAATTCTCGTCGTGTAGGCATAATCACGTCAGACAACATTTCACAGGACTCACTACCGTACGAGTAGAAGATCACTGATTGACACACTGATTGACTGATTGACAACACACTGATCATTTACGCGAATTTTTCGCGATGTTAGCGCCACCCGGATATTTCCCTATCCCATGACTTTTGGCAATTCATTGTATATATACGTATATAATATATACATACTTGCATATGTGGTATCACGTAAAGACGACATAAACGCTGCACAACTGGAAATCTCGCTCGAAATGCATAAAAATGCAAAAAAGAAAAACATATTTTGACGATACATAATTTTCGAGGAAAATGCGAAAGAAAATGTATGATGTCATATGCGGATCACGAAAAAAGTACTTTATTTGCAACACATGAAGCGTTGGTGCATGCAGTAGACAATAATACTTACAGGAATATGTGCTGGAAATGATTACCGGGCATATCAAGGCACGGCTGTGCGCGACGTGAAATGTCTGCTTGACCAACAGCGGGGTGTCCACGAAAGTGGGGACCACTCAACCCGGGACCCTTATATCCAATTCAGCTATTTTCCTTGAAAACTACTGGTAGCACAGGTTTGGTTTTTTGGTAACTTTTTATGGCAATCTGAGATGGAAGTGTGCAGTATTTATGCGGTATTACGAGACACCATGTCCACATCGGGATTTTGTGAAATGACGAAAGAATTTTTCTCCTCAAAATATATAGCTTCAATTATTCTTGACAATGAGATCTTTTTCTTGTGATTGTTGGACAAGGTCGGCTATGGTGCCTGCAGCCAACCTTATAATATGTAACTGTATGGAAAGTCGTTTTCATTAATGTTAAGGATAAAAATTACTCTTTTACAACTAGAATGCCATATCCTATGGAATAAACGAGATAATCGAAGGAAATTACCTTGTTTCTCTTCCGACATAACCGTGTGACAAAGAGCTAGAAGTCGGAAGAAATCGTGTATTTCTGGATCACCTCTAAGAATGGCTTCTGGCAGCGTGGAGTCGTAAAATTTGAATTTTGTCTCATACATTGGATTGAACGAAAAGTCAACCGGCGTTGCATCCTGTTGAAAAATTGAACAGAAAATCAGCTAGCATTAAAAGGATTATAACATGCTAATAAAAAGGCGACCATCCAATTTAAACTTAGTAATACCTCAAGAGAAATATCAGGACAACTTTAACTATTGATATATGGCATATTATGTCACATCGTGCAAAGATTTGAAAAATTACAGTGGGCAATTTACAGTTTAATTTCGTCCCGGATTATAATCACAGCGAAGTCTGCTACAAATACTTGTAGAAGACTAAGCCAGAAAGCACATCGTCAGTGTATATTCTTCAGTTGTTACCTCGTTGGTATTTAATGATGTTCCTTGTTTAATTAGAAGTCTTAACATTGAAGTTGAATCCTATGTCCTAATTGAACTGGAACAGGTATCCAGGAGTCACCTGAGCGCAGTGACTTTATATCTTTTGGAATGAATCTGCTGGTCATCATCACGTTGATCTAGTTAGTGGTAATCGGCTGGTGAAATGACGAAGATGACAGGGTAATCTTTGTCTTTCCTTTTCGTTTTGGCACTGCTTCTCCCAATTTATTATTTCGTTTAGCCAATTAAATTTTACAAAATTTTTATACCATAGCTGACGTGGTCTGTCACACAAGTGTGGAGAGAAATTTCCAATAGCTTTCTTATTCTTTATCTGAAGGGCGTGTAAACTAGGTCACCATACTCCCAAAAGCCCTTTTGTCTCTGTGGAGTCAGGCCAAAACAACAGTAAACATCCATAAGAAACTTAGACTGCACGGAGCCAATCATCGCTAGGTCACATTAATGATGGCCCAGAAACTCGTCAATAAAACTAGGAAGACAGTGCGCTTGGGATAAATCCTGGATACCTAGCACATTAGCTGACGAAGGGCATAGTTAATTGTCGAAACGTTGGGAGTCGTCGTGATACTGACTAGTGACCGACTTCTGTCACCATCGTTCAACAATTTCCCAACCTCGTGAACGATTCTTCTTCTTCTACAGAGTCTTGCAGAGGTTTGGAGAAGCGCCTTGGCGATACATAACCGGAAACTGTAAGTTATCATCGACATCGCCCTCAATATCATCTTGCGATTTGGGGAAGTAAATGACTTCACTCCTTGCACTGAAAATACTCTATAATTAGATGCAGCTCATATACGTTGTTTAAGTGTAATTCAATAACTTTCTCTTGATTATAATTTACAAACCGTGAGACAAACTATTTTGACATGCATTTACAACCCCTGAAAAAGCTATAATAGCATCCAACAGCTAGTGTCTTTAAAGGGGAAGTTCCCACGTCTTCACTCGCAAATGGGCCTTGGAGTTTAATGGCAGCATGTTGTGACTTATCTTTAATCAAGCGAAGTTTTGAAATCATGTTTCTGTTTCGCTCTTGAAAAAAATGATAAAATATCTTGCTGTTACACCCACGATCAAAAGTAATCGAACAAGATCAATATTTAAAAAGTTCTTTTCTACTCAACTCTTAAGGAAACCTCACAGTATTAATGATTGCACTTAGAAAGCTTGCTGACACGACTTCGTGATAGCATACATAAGCAATTTTCCTTACTAAGAGTTCAGCAGGACTCTTATTATTATACTTATGGATTCGCGATTTTGTTTTATTGCTTTTGATCGCACATATAATAATATTTCTATTTACTTCATGTTCCATTAAATAATGTCTTACTAATTTTAAAGAAGAGAAAACTAATGAACATTCATTATTTCCTATTTCCACGCACCGATGTATTGAACAAATAATTGCCAGAAATACCTAAGTTTGCATTATGTGAGGTTCTCACCACAAAAGACTTAGATAATAGCTGTCCAGATTTGTGTTGAAGTAGCTTAATTGGGAAAATAGTCACTTAGGAGATGAACGATTCAGGTTCAAGTCTTGCGGCTTTAGAACTACTATACTACATCAAAACTAGGGAATCAATACTACACGGGAAAAGATGGATTCAGTTCGTGTACTGCATGTTAAATTATGCAGTAGTCAGTAGCATACTAGTAGCCTCCCCCCACACACAACGCATTTCGGTGACATCAGACCCGTTTGAAGGACCCTGTGATGTACTAACGATTCCCAAAATCCACAATGAAAACCATTCTTGCCAGAAAACCCAATGCTCTGTGGTACACAGTTGACAGTAGTAAGTAAGCACACAAGGCAAAAATATATTATGAAATTCTCACTTTTTTCTTTACTATGGAGGTACATCACAACTTGTTTCACCAATTACCGCCCTCATTTAAAACAGCTCGAAGTTTCCTGAGCATGGTATACTGTAACTAGTATTTGTCTATGGTCTATGGTATTTGTCTAATGGGGAAACTCCATTCTGTAATTTACGCATTATAATCTGGACAAGGTGATCTTGTTCCGAAATCGTGGCTTTTTTTTTGACGAGGGTAGTAATGTTGACTTTAATAGAATGGTTAACTGGACACATCGAAGGTAGATTCTACAGTAGTTTTATTTTTCTGTTGGGGAGGATTAATGTTACGCATGTGATGACAGAAGAGTTTTCCGCAGTTTTGAATGTGATTTTAGAGTCAAATACAAATACAAGTAGACTCTAAAATCACATTCATAACGAATTTAGCCATGACATTCTTGGATACCAGGCCGTAACCTAAGATGTGCTTCACTCTAACGAGAGCCCATCGCTCACCACCGATTATTTGCAGTGACACAACACACCGAAGAATTATGGGAAGAAGACGTCAAAAACAGAAGTAGTTCGGAATGTGGTGAGTCAGGGGAGAGTGACTTTACGAGTGGGAGATTGTAGTTAGAGGGAGA
Source organism: Loxosceles reclusa (assembly GCA_001188405.1). Classification (NCBI taxonomy): domain Eukaryota; kingdom Metazoa; phylum Arthropoda; class Arachnida; order Araneae; family Sicariidae; genus Loxosceles; species Loxosceles reclusa. The sequence continues at coordinate 50,696 of JJRW01S0011309.1, read as the reverse complement.
GCCACACGTAGATCACTGGTATTCAAAAGGTGGCCATGGTTTATCGCGCTCCATGACAACTAATCCTTCAGCGTATAGAAACTGTTGATCCACCGTTTGTTTTTCGGATTTTAAAACTGGACAAATAACTACGGCTCTTTATCCAACAATGTCAATGTCAAATAGTCAACCGTTTTCCAGCAATTAGACACCTAGAAGACTAAGGACCTAGTTCGAAGACTAGTTCGAACACACTTTTAAAACATGGCATTTCTACAAGTTTCTTCACAGCCCGTTGGATACATTTCGGTTTTAAAGCTTCTCCAGCGAACTTTGGAATTTAAGCAAAAATCCCAATTCTATATGTATCCACCATTCAATGGTCCATTGACGATGCTGTTTGGTCCACGTCAGACGATTTCTCTTTTGGATGAGGTTAACTTGAGAACGCACCCGGGCCGCGATTTCCGGAAATTCACTCGCATTGAGCAACTACATTGATATGCCCAATAGCAGCGCGCGGAGATATGATTCACTTGCAAGAAGAATCATCGCATCTCTTACCTATGCGTATTGCTAACCCATCCTTTCTGAACTTCACCCAGTTAGTTACCTTAGTTTCTGTTTGCTGTTGGTATGTTTTCATATATAGTACTTTAGTATTTATACAGTGTGTTTCCGTAATGTGTGTGTTGACAAAATCAGAGGAGAGATAGTAGCCATCATGAGGAACAAAGTTGCCAAAGAACATGTAGTCGGAAACGACGTTTAATCTTCGAAAATTGCGAAATTAGGTACGCTGGGTGAGAAGTTGAAAAGCGCTGAATTGCGACTATCGATTGAACGCTTGTGTCGTTGAGGAGTCGTCTCTCCATAGCTGACGTCAGCAACTTCTGGATCACAAAGAACTGGGGCAGCAGTACACGAGCTGCAGACGATGTGAGTTCGCGCCGTTGTGTCTCGTAAGGCACGTGCAGCAGTTAGATGTCTGTTTCTCTAGGGATAGCCTGGTTACACAAACGAAGAATACGCTGATGTGCATCTCGTTTAAGGATGAGCAAGTGGCAATAGACGCTTACCAATGCGGATATACCAAGAGCAAATTCTGAGTAGGTATTGTCCACATCACATGACCTTCGTCAAGATCAATCGACGACTACGAGAGACCGGAGCTCTTCCAAGCAGAAAGGTAAAGTCCTAGCTGTCTCCGTACGGACAATGTGGGGCAGGATGCAAGATTCCCCCTCACAAAATACTTTGAAATTAAGCTTCCCAGATAAATCTCGGCGTAACTTAAATGGAAAAGCGGTCTCTTTGGAGCTGACAGATCCGTGGTTCGAGTCCCGGCGTCGACAAAAAACAAGTTTCTTTACAGTATTCACCCCTTCTTCCGTTTCTTCACTTTTACAATCATTTCACTGCAGTTGAGTCTATATTATAGTTTATGCTTGAGTTTGCATTTCGTGGCTCATTTTTAAATGCCTTGATCTCTGACGTCATTTTTCAGGTTTTCATATTTTGCCTAACTCTGCTGGTTTTTCCTTACGAAAGACGAGTTTGGTTAGGAGGATTGTCATTCTCGTAGTTAGTTTTTGTTAATGGGGGTTTCGGTTTTGTTTGGGCTTGTTATACAACATTAGTGTTCTTCAAAAGCAAATTGCATAAGATTTTCTTGATTTGATTAAATTTTTGATTTTTGGAGACTGAACTATGATCTTGTTTAATGTTTCTAGTCATAGCAATCCATAGGCCTATTCTCAATGGCACAGAATGAAAAGTATTTAATGTGGAGGCTGACCCTCATGCCGAATTGGCCGGGTCAAGTATACTGTGTCCGATATTGTACGTCCATCATATACCTCAATGAAACTCACATGTTTCCTGTATATGCATAACTTGGGGATTTCACAATAAGCAGGCATTACTCTAAGGACAAATATTTCTGGAAATTACTATTCCAAAAGTACTGCTGCATTAAAAACACTATATATAAGCTGCAAGGGTCTGCTCACAAGAACTGGCTAATAAAGCATGAGGGCGAACAGACTGCAGGAAAAGCCGCAGACGGACGTCCGTCTGTCTCTTCAAACTCCAAACTCGAGTCCTTCAGGCTCTTGACGCGGCAAGATCTCTTTACGCTCATAATTACGAAAATACTGAACTCCAATAAAAGTTACAACACTGAAACAACAGCAAATTCAGCAATACTGAAGTTCCAAGAATTCAAAGCATAAATTAAACTTCTCAACTAAAAATTAAGAAAACAAAGTTTTTAAAGCGAACAACAAATTTTATTTATTTTTTTAAATTTACAAGTTCACGTAAACTTTCGTTAGCTGTAGTGCCATCTTGCACTTAAATAAAAGTAACTTCAATAGTTGAAAAAATATATATATAAACACAAACTAAATTTCAGTGAAATGTAATTTAAAGCAATTTTTAACTCAAGGCACTTTAAAACGTTTTACGTTTCCTTTTTAAAAACTTTTAAGGTGTCTATTTTATTTGTCCTTTTGGGCTTAATTAAATTTTGTACTTATCTTTTATAAGTTCAGATGATCGATCAGTATTCGCAGTTTAGCAAATAAGTTGTGTCTCAAATGGGCATTTTCAGTGCCTATTAGAACTCATTTCAATTTGTGAAGTACCATCGTTTTTTGGCTTGAGTTACTTCGCAACAAACATAGTCAATTCAAATCAGAAAAAACAGTCAGAAAAACTCTTTCTGCTGCCCATTTGTTTACTTTCTTATGTGAGCCACGTTTCGACGTGGCATTTCCCTAATCTCTCTCGTGGAGGCGTATGAAAAAATTATTATTGGAGTTATTTCGATTAAGGGGATGGGAATTAGTAGTCAATTAAAACAAAGCAAAACTAGAGAATAAATACTACACAGGGAAAATAACTTAGGGTTAGTAATGTATGTTAAACGTACTGTTAACCTGCATAACCATGGTTCAAGGGTGGCATGGGCTAGTCAGGTCTATTTTAGACCTTTCCCGTGTCTGCCCTAGGTATAATTACATAAAATGCAATAAGACATTGCAAACGGTAAGATTTATTTGTACTATAAATTTAAAGTTATAAGAAATGATTGAATATACCTTGAAATAAAGAATTATTATTATTATTATTAACCCCCTCCACGTTTTTAGGGCATTGATGCGTTTGACGGATCCCCCGTGTTGTACTGAAGGGTCCTTAAAGCCACAGTGAAATCCCCATTACGAGGAAACTCCGAATATCCGTGGCACATCGTTGACAGTAGTAAGCACATCGGACAAAAATGATGGAATTCTCACTCTCATCCTACGGAAGTACGTCACCACACGTTTCACCATTTACATCACCATCACCACCACCATCATTAAAGACAGATAGAAGTTTTCTGATCATATGACTCTACGATTACATTCATAACGAGTTTAGCCACGGCAATCTTGAATACCACGCTGTAACCTAGGATGTGGATTCCTCTAACGGGAGCCCCTCGATCATGGATGGCATCGCTCACCACCGATTCGCGGTGACATAATGTGACAAACCATTAGGAGGAAGAAAAAAAAAGACGTGAAGTCTTGAAACAGTAATAGCAGACCGTAACCTCTAGGCTGTGGATTCCTTTAACGGGAGCCCCTCGATCATGGCATTGCTCATCATCGATTAGCGGTGCAAAATGTGACGAAGCATAATGGAAAAAAAGATGTCAAGAGTAGAAACACTAATATCGAACTATAACGACCAAAAGGAACAGTTCCTGAAGTCTTTTGGTAAAGATCAGTGTGCTAATCATCCGAAACATCTGTAATTTCGATTTGTCATGATCGATGTTCGCTACCTTCCGCTGAGATGGAATGAGTGTCCATATACGTCCCATTGGAAATGGATGCTGCTCAGTGGGGGAATGGAACAATGGGACCCTCCAATAAACGCTGCCGCCTTCTCTAAGCAATAGTCATGCTCTCGGCCAAAGGCAAAACACCTTTTCGCCACCAAATCACGCGTCGCTTACGAATCATACTTCCTTCCCTCCACAACAAAGTAGTTCATAATCAATGTCTCAATGTACGAACATTTTAGATTTTCACAGTGATTAACCAACAGTTTCATTATCCTAATCCGCAAGACTCTGTATTCCTCGTCGTTATACTTATTAAGCTTTTTCTTTCCGCATTCCAGAAAGTGTTGTCACTTGCGCTTTTAAACGCGATACAGAAGCAAAACACCCAAAATTAAACAGAAATATTGGACATATTTCATGGCAACGAGTGTAAGAAAATTTGCTTGCGAATTTGCC
>JJRW01S0011271.1:34546-46041 GCA_001188405.1 Loxosceles reclusa | reverse complement strand
AGTTGTTTTGTGTATTGCATAAATTTTTTAGAGTGCTAATTATTTAATTTAACGGACTAGAAACAAAACTTTGTTATGGCTTCGAAACAAAGCTTAAAGGTAAAATCTCTGCATTCTGCAGAAGGGGAATTTGATGAACGTTCGAGCGTTCAGAGCTTTGCTTCTTCAGTTGTGACGTGACCGGTCTCATGCTCTACCGCCGGGTCAATCGAGTTAGGCGTTACAGTTATAACCCAGCCTTTTCTCTAAAGAGCTTCATCCCATTTCCTCCTGTGAATCTACTGCGGCCTTTCCAAAGAAGTCCCCACCAACCACGTCAAAACTATTTAAAATTTTATAAGCTTGAATTAAATCACATCTAGCTCTCTCCCTGGAAGCTAAAGAGTTTGAGTTCCTTTAACCTGTCAACATACTCAAGATGCCACAACCCCTGGATGAACCCAGTAGATCTCCTTTGAACTCTTTCCATATATTCAATGTCCCCAACGAGGCACGGCGACTAAAACTGCACGGAATACTCCAGATGCGGACTCACTAGCAATCTGCACAACGGGAGAACAATCTCCCTCTTATGACAAGTCAAATGGCTTTTTTAAAAACTCTAACATTCCGTTACCCTTCTCCACGGCTGCGATAAAATGTTGCCTAAAACACATTATTATGGAAGCGAAAAAAAAAAATTACCATTAGACATGATTACTTGCTACATAAAAGGAGTTGCACACAATTTTTTTTTCTTTGAGTGTGTGTGCCACCACGTATGACCAAATAGTTTTTTTTTCAATAGTACGACTCTCCCCTAATTCTCTAGGGGAAAGAAAAGCAAATATCTGAAGCAATACAATTTTTAAGAACGCATGCTTTTTATTTGATGAAAGTTTGATGAAATGTAAAATTTCCAAATACTGACTGCAGCTGAGAATGCGGAGCTGGCATCTGACTTGACTACTCAAGGAAAAGCGTTCAACGCAGGCAACAAACACAAGAGTCCTTTCATTCCGTTTGGTAAAGAAAGAAAGGAAATACACAAATAAAACAAGCAGAGAAGGATATGAAAAAGAAAGTAGGAAAAAAAAAGCTTGTAAAATGCGCCAGTCTGTCATGTGTGATGTTCCATACCTAACACGTGTCTCCTAGAAAAGAAACGCACTAAGCTCACACCCTGGAATAACAAGGATGACAATTTTGGCAATTTTTCCCACTTTGGCTGGATACTTTTGTCGCTGAAATAGAGGGGAAAACTACATTTTTTGACTTACTGCCCAGTGGTTCGCGTCATCTACGGATAGTAAGACGGCAAATAACTGCAAATTCATAATTTTAGGTTTAGAAATAATAATAACAAAAAACTGCACGTTTTTGTGAACCAGAAAATATATGGCTCATTGTCAAATGGACCAACGGCAGAATGGAAATTTGCGATTACTATAATCTACTACAGTCTTTCGGTTCGAGCTGCTCTTTCAGACATTTCATCCATGTTGTTTCACAGCGTCATCCGAAAAACTGCCAGCCGACAGAGAGAAACTGCGCATCAAAGGCGTGCCCAAAAGGAGAACTGCCGGGTTGGTTGGTTGGTTATTGGAGATTTAATGGCAAAAACCTGAAAGGCCATTCTGTGCCAAACAAAGGGTAAACAAGGATGGCAAAACAAACTGGCTAAAGACGTGAGGACAAAAAAAACAGAGGAAGTACAGTACAATGAAAAGTGTATAACAGGGTGATGAGACCAGCTCATCATAATTTTAAAATGCAAGAGATAAAAAAGTTAAAGTTCGTGCAAAAAATTGCACGAAATCAAAAATCGCTGTAAATCGGTAAAATTTGTGGCTAAAATAGTTCGCAGAGATAAAACAGTAGTATTAAAAAGCTCTAAACGCTGTGAGTTATAAACAGGACAGTCAATGAGAATATGATGAACTGTAGGAACTGAAACAAGTAGAACAAGTAGGTGTGTCTTTCCCCCGCAAAATAAAACCATGCGTGAGACGAGTGCGTCCAATGCGGAGCCAAGTCAGTAGCACGTCCGCCCGTCGAGAAAGGTGAGAAGTGCACGGCCAGTCCGCTACGACTGGTTGTATGGCATGCAACTTGTTCGCTGTCTGTGTGTCCCACACTTGTAGCATCTTACGAACGAGTGAAAGGATTCCACTCGATGCGACTCCCAACCGTTTGGGAGTCGCATCGAGTGGAACCCCTTCACTCGTTCGTAAGATGCTACAAGTGTCTGGCCTATGGACACACCCAACACAGGTGCGAGCAGGAGGGGCGAACATGCTCCAAATGCGCCGAAATACACGAAGGCGAATGCAAGAGGGAAACCCTCTGCTGCGTCAATTGCACTCGTGCCAACAAAGAAGGAGGCAAACCGATTGCCACCCAGCACAGTGCCTTCGATCGCAGGTGCCCTCAGCTCCTGAAAGAGCAAAAGCTCACTAAACGGAACTCAGCGTAAACACGGCTAAAAAACCCCGTCCTTCGAATGCTGCAGCTTAATGCTGCCCACGCATATGCGGCAACATACCAAATGCAGGTAAGTGGCCAAAGCAAACTACTAATTGGTCCTCCTCCAAGAACCGGTAGTAGGCTTGGACGAGTCTACAAAAGAGTGTGCTATGGAGTATGCGATACGTGGGATCCCGAACTACTATCGAAGGTCGCACGTATGGAGTGACAAACCGCTGTGTGTAATTCTCATACCAGACCCAAGACTGGTAGTATTCGAAACCCTCGCCACGCCTAACATCGTGGAAATTAAGATCAGAGGGCCCCAAGGGGAAATAAATCTAGCATCGGTCTACGCACCTCCCTCTGAGCTGCTGGAACCGATAATGCAGACACTCGAGACTTTGCATGTTGCAAACGGCGGCGGGGTTGTGGTCGGAGGCGATCTCAACGCCAAACACCCCTCATGGGGTGGATGACGTAAGGACGACCGAGGCAAGAAGCTTGCTGAATTTGTAGCGGGGCAGATTGCACATAGTGAACGATACTAGCTCACCCCCGACCTTCTGTAGCGCTAGAGGGGAATCATGGATCGATGTTACGCTTGCGAGTGAGGACCTTGCGTCACGAATAAACAACTGGCAAGTCTCTATCGAAGAGTCATGCAGTGACCATAGGTACGTTTCCTTTGAAATTGGCTGGACTAGCATTGATAGAACTATACGCAGTCGGCTAAACATGAGACGCATGAAGTGGGTTGCGCTGGATGAGAAGATCGCGGAACTGACTTTCGTAAGCAGAAGGAAGCTAGAGCAAGCAACAAACGGAGCAGAGGTGGACGAGGTAGTAGCTGAGTTCAACTCATTGCTAACAAAGGCATGCCTAGCTTGTTGTGCTCAAACTAACATCGACAAGCCAAAATATAGACCCGTTCCCTGGTGGAATTCGAGGCTCCGTTCGGAACGCACTCGCGTCCAACGAATGCGGTGTGAACAGGCTGAAGAACGACCAGAGTGAACAGGCTGAAGAAAAGAGGGCCCGCAAGGGGCTTCTCTTCCGAAAGGCTAGAGCGCAATATAACAACTGATAACTAAAGCTAAGCGAGAGTCTTGGATCAGTTTCTGTGAATCCGCCAGCAGCAGATGCCTTCAGAGCGGCTTACAAGCTGGCCAGTGACAAAGTTCGAAAGCCAAATATGCTGAGTGCAGTCCGGAAAGCGGACGGCACAATGACTAGCACTATGGCTGAAACTGTCGGAGAGATTCTCAAAGTGCTCTACAAAGAGGATCAGAGAGTCAATGACACCACAACTATGCAAACCACACGCGAGGTGGTGAAAACAGCGTCCGGGGACAACCCGGACTGCGACTTCACGCTCAAGGAGGTGGAGCAAGTTGTAAGGACCCTCCCGAAAGGGCAGGCGCCGGGTTCCGACATGTTAACGGGAGATAATAAAGCGTCTGGACCACGATTTCCTGGCGGACCTGTTTTCAGCGTGTCTAGGCTGCGGAGTTTTCCCACGGGTCTGGACGAGGGGGAAACTAATCCTCCTCCCCAAGCCTGGCAGGGACCTCAGGGACATAAAAGGTAGAAGAGGCATACGCCTCCTCCCAATACTGGGGAAAGTTTACGAGCGGCTACTACTTGGCCGACTCACACACCACTCCGAAAAGCTAGGGTTCCTGCACTCTAAACAGTACGGTTTCAGAGCCCAAAAATCGGCAACGCTGGCCCTGCACAACATCATATCGATGGCACGGTCGGCTAAAGCTGAGAATAGGTCCTGCGCGTTGGTGTCACTAGACGTCGAAGGTGCCTTTGACTCAAACTGGTGGCCAGACATCTTGAGCCAGCTTCACAAGATGCGTTGCCCGTCCAACCTCTACCGAGTGGTACAGGATTACCTCAGTAATCGGACAGTGTACCTGCAGTTGGCAGAAGACATCTATGAGAAGCAACTAGAAAGAGGAACACCTCAAGACTCCTGCCTAAGCCCGTTTCTGTGGGATCTAGTAGCGAATACTGCATTGGAGCTCAGTCTCCCGACTGGGGTCACGGTGCAGGCTTACGCGGACGATCTCCTGCTGTTCGTGGAGGGAGAGAAAACTTCGGATCTCGAACTTCCGACAAACCAAGCCTTGAAACAGTTACGGGAGTGGAGCCTGGCTCATACGATCGATTTCAGCCCAGCAAAGACTACTGCCATAGTTATAACCAGAAAGCGGAAGGGATTCACTTCGAGACCCCCGACTTTCAAAATGGATAACGCAGTAATCGAGATCGTACAGGAAATGAAGGTCCTTGGCGTTATCGTTGATTCCAGCTTGGGGTTTTGCCCCACCTAGCCTACGTGAAGTCGAAAGTAGAGCGAGTTGTGAGTCAACTCGCTTACTTTGCGCGGGCGACGTCAGGGCTCAACGATTCCGCGCTTAAGGTTCTCTACATGCGAGCCATACAGAGAATAGTTACTTACGCTGCCGGGGCTTGGTGGAAAGACGGGCAGAACAAGAGAATGATCCGTACACTAGCCTCAATCCAAAGAATCTGCGCCCTGCGAATCTGCAGAGCATACCGAACTGTATCAACTGATGCCTTGCTAGTAATAGCTGGATTACTGCCGCTCGATCCAGTCGTTTCGCAAGAGGCGGCTGCTTTTCGGGCAAGCACCCTCAACGAGAATTGCATCCACATTGATGAAGTGGAAGCCCTTGAGGAGACGCCGGTGAACCCTATGGTAACGCACCCTGGGGAACGCCCTTATTGCGACTGGTCACCCGGTGATCAGACCGATGAGGGCGTCGAAATCTTCACCGATGGGTCTAAGGAGGGCCAGCGGGTCGGTGGCGCTTTCTGCGCCATCACCGATGGCATTCCTGGTGCCAACCAGAAGTTCAGACTCAGCGATGTGTCAAGAGTATTCCAGGCAGAGGCCGTGGCGCTTTTGAAAGCGGTGGTATGGGCCGGATCGCTTCCGTCCGGCCAAAGCGTGAGGATTCTATCAGATAGCATGTCGGTGCTAAGTGCGCTTGAGACGCTTAGCAACAAATCTCATTTGATCTGGAGTCTAGCTGGGGCAATTGCTACAGAGCGCAGACGGTGTCATGTCGAACTCCTCTGGGTGCGGGCCCTCCGCGGGACCCCGAGAAATGAGTTAGCCGATAAAATGGCGAAAGCATCCACACGACTTGGGGAAACCACGGTCACAGTACCTAAGTCAATGGAACAGCTAAGGTCGACTCTTCTCTCAAGTTCAATGAGAGCCTGGCAGAGCAGGAGGAACACCGCCATGAATGGTTGCCATACTTACGGTCTCGTGCAGAAAGTTGAAGTCCCGACTGGTGCGCTTGGGTTCTTCGCAACTCAGGTCCTCACCGGACACGGACGATTCCCAGCATATCTGCATAAAACAAGGCATCTCCGAAGAGCAAGCTGCGCCTGCGGAGCGGAGTGGGGAGACGTAAATCATTATGCCTACCAATGCCCGCTCACCGAAGGCATTGCGCGGTAAATTCGCAACAAAGCGAACCCGTGCATCGACTTACGCAACCCTAGCGACCGGAGGGTTTGTAACGAGGTCGGACATTTCTGTAGCGAGAACCTCGAGCAAACGACTGCACATCAGCAGCGAGAGTCCGAGGGGCGCTCAGACTCAGAAACGGACGATTAGCGAAGACGGGTCGATTCCGACTAGTCGGAATACCGCCTCAACGTGGCGCCCGCTTGGGTTCAGCGGGATCGAGCTTACGCTCGAGCCCTCGTCTCTTCGCAGAGAATGATGTATCGACGTTATAAACCTCAGGGTCAGGACCAACGACTGCGGTCTTCCCACCGTTGATCAATGTCAAGCAGAGTTGTGAGATGAATGTTCTCCGGAACGGGGCATCTCCGTAGCGCATGCTACACTACTGTTTCCTCTGTGTGTCCCAAAAGTCTTGCCAACGAGCATGGAGATTGGATCGAAAGACAGGATTCCAGTCAGTGAATGGGAGGGGCATACGCAGACGACCCGCGGAAGATTTCGCGGCACGGTCTGCAGCCTCTTTCCCAGGAATACCGACGTGACCCGGAATCCAGTAAAAGCAGATATCAAAGCCACGAATATTCAAATCACGCAAAGTAACAAGGATGTGGGACAACACAGGGTGGATTGAATGCTGCATAGAAATAAGAGCCACCAAAGCACTGAGTTTGAGTCGGAGTAAACACAGGCCCTGAACAAACAGCAACGTCGAATGTGTTCATATGCCAAGGAGATGGAATGCAGCTCGGCAATATAGGCAGAAGCCTGTGCGGGAAGACTGTCAGTACGTGTAACGCCACAGCATACCATTGCGGACCCAACGTGCCCGTCAGATTTTGACCCATCAGTGAAGATGGGCACGTGTTGGGAAGACGACGCTCCATGTGCAAGGTAGTACTACACATAGAGAGCGCGAGGGGTGCTACATTTGGCAAACCGGCACAAGTCGAAACATAGCGAGGGCTGAAACTGCTCCCAAGGAGCAAGTGAAACCACGACACTCTGCGCAACGTCAGGAAGAGGCAAACCAAGCTCACTCAGTAAACGTCGCATCCGAAGACCGAAAAGAGGGAGGCAAGAGGGCCGTGCATCAAAATGAAGTGCAAGACGGGGTTCAAATACTCGGCTCCATAAAGGATGTGCACGTTGAGACTGCAACTTCAAGAAATAACGTAAGCTCAGTATCTGGCGACGGAGGTCGAGCGATGGTTCCTGTGCCGCGACGTACAAGCTCTGTACCGGAGATGTCCATAAAGCACCAGTGCACAGACGTAGTGGCTGGTGAGCGACCGGATCGAGCACCTGTAAACGAGATGGCCGGGCAGAACCATATACAGCACAAGCATAATCGAGCTTTGAGCGGATGAGCGACCGATACAGGCGCAAAAGAGAGACACGGTCAGCACCACAAAAGGTGGACGACAGTACCTTGTGGATGTTGACCGCCTTGGTACATTTCACTTTCTGGTGGCGAATATGCGCTTCGAAAGTGAAACATCGGTCGAAGATGATGCTGAGGAAACGGGTTTCTGGAACGACCGGAATCGCAACGGATCCTAAACGAAGATTCGGATCCGGATGAAAGCCCCGTCTGCGACAGAAATGCATGCAGACGGTCTTGTCCGGGGAAATGCGAAACCAGTAATTATCCGCCCAGTGAAGCAGTCGGTTCAAGCTGAGCTGTAATCGACGCTCGAGAAGTTCTTCCTCGATGACATGCAGAAGATCAACTTCCGAGATTTCTCCTCGGGAGGAATTCGGAGATCCATGGGGAGTTACTGTGATCGGCAAGTTGGCGAAAGCAGAGCATTTAAGAAGAGAACGAGACTGTTGAGAAGAAGCAGTTTCGACAAGCAAATCTCCCGATCGGAGTTTTTTAACGGATTTCGGGGTACCGGCTAAGGAGTAGAGTCCCTTCGAGTCCTCACAAAGAAAGGGAGCTTCGCAAAAGCAAGATCTGAAGAATGAATGATTAAAGAACACGGTGCAGAAGCGCCATCGGCTGAAGATGAAGGAGCTGTGTATTCCGATCGGGCCCTCTTGGAGGACCCGCCCTGAGAAGATAAAGTTTGTGTGCCCATGGAGGAGAATATTCGGCTACCGGCGGTCCCACCCACCACCGAGCCCAACAAGGGGACGTGCACGCACGCCAGGGCTGACTAGGAGCTATACCATCACAGCCGAGCCAAACGGAAAGATTAATCCTGCCGACCCGGCCGATCAGTTAACCCTAGCCGGGGAAACGCAAAGGAACCCACCGTCTAGCCGCTTGCCTCAGTCCGGGCCACGACTGAGGCTCCCCTCTAGCATGAAGCAGGGGCCAAAGCAGTGTATTGGGAACAGTATTTCACCCTTCAACTTCCAGGATCCCCCTTTCCAGCGACACGGGTCGCCGCACACGTCAAACGTGCGGCGACGCTGAGGGCGAAGATGGAAACCCTCGAAACATAGGGATAGCTGCGTGAACCGATATCTCCGTAAAATAAAGCAAAACAGAAGTACACGGCTAACACAAAAGACGGGACAAAACTGGTACAGTAATAGAAAAGAACACAACGGTAACAAATGACAAACAAAGGCACAAAACGCAAAGAAACCAAACGTCTGGACGAAGACAGCACAGAAACAAAACTGACAGGGGAAGGAAGAACAAAACTAGAACACATGTGGCTCAGGCACCTCCGGGATCGCAACGACTTTCCACGTACTTACCAAAAAGGTAAGCCCCTGTGGGGGGATAACTGCCGGAAAATATCCTCTTATTAGAATTATTGTATACGTGATAAATTCACTTATGAAAAAAAAAAAGAAATCAGCCAGAAGCAAAATGAAAAAGTGAAGGTACTAATTTGTGTAAATTAAACTTATTAAACCATCGCAGTGATTTCATGTGCAAAACTTAAGAAGTAATCAGTCATTTAATAAAAGCTTCTCGTTACAACAATTCGGATAAATGAAGATCATAGAAAAGAAACGTCCGAAAGGATGATAGGAAAACAGAGACGCAAAGATGAATGCAAAGTGTACAATGGTGCGCGTACATATTAAAGCGGTTCTACAAGCATTACATACTACTGTACAGAGAAATTCTTGCTACACATGGAACAAAGAAAGCGAAGTGGTTTATTTCGTAGGAAACATGATGATCCTTAAAAAAGTAACGGTTCATTGCATATCGCCTGTTTATACTTGACGAGAAGTTATTGATAAGCTCTTGCGGCAAATACCATCCATTTCTCAATTCGTGCCGTTATCAACTGATGGACATTTTCCAGCGTATGTAGACATATCGTGTCTTCCCAAGGTGTCCTACACGTTTTATGGCGTTTAGATCAAGAAAATAGAGTGAGCATCCAAGGAGGTTTTGTTCTCACTAATCAACAATACTTGTCCGATTGAACTTGGCATTATCATCCATAAAGAGGATCACGGAACCAATGGCACTTCGAAGCAGCCGTATATGGGGAAAGCATCACCTCATTAAAATAGCGTTTTTTTTTACAGTAAGATTTTCCACAAATACGAAGCTCAGTACGGTCGTTCCGCATAATGCTTCCCACGACGAGAACAGTTTTTAAATTTATGTTTACCGGACGATACCGTGTTCACATCTCTCACTAGAACTGATTCTAGGATGACTCGTGGGACTGAATATTTTCCGTGTTAAAGGGCAGGTTATTATATTGCGGTTGGGGCGAATCTTTGTGATTCTTACGCCACTGTCAACAATGTCCTCGATGGGTAGGCGCTCTAATGGAACGCAAGGTTCTGACACCGTCGGGCAAATGATCCACTTTTATATAGTCAACGGACAAGAAGGTATTTCTATAACAGTGCTTTAGGTTCGTTTCCAGCAATGAAAATTCTGTTTCGAACCTTTCACTCAGAGAATTACTTGTGGACTAACTGCTTATATACTATTTTAGCAGACAGCTGTAAACTTAAACTCCGAAGGCTTTCGCGACCAGAGTCATCAACACACATAGAGACTTCTGGGTCATTTGAATTTCAGTAGAGAAGATGGTATGAAGCTATCCAACATATGGAAACCAGTTCTTATCACACCATCGTAAGGGGTTTTCCATAATTTAGGAATTTCCCGGGAGTATATGGAATTCTGGGTAATCGTAGAAATCTGGGTATTCCCAGGAATTCTGGGTAATCCCAGATTGTAAGTATAAATACTCTGTTCAAGATCCAGCTTGTCATTTCACCTTCAGTTCTCTGAAGAGGAAGCTCATTTTATTCTGTTCCTTGAAGATGTGTACAATCACATCGAAACGTTGGAACCAAGATCTCCAAATGACGCGGCACTCTGACCCAGAAGTCTATGTGAGCTGTAAACTTATCTGATTCCAGTTACAAACTGAATGCGATGCGTCAGAAGAGGGAAAAAATTCCGTGTTTAAGACAATTAAATTATGAAGAAATGAATCACGGAAGAATCTGAGGTTTACTTAACCGTGCCTAGTTTACATGACAAGAGAACTAACAGCCTTTAGTTTGAAGTTCATGAATATTATATGCAGATTCACGTACATTGAAAAGAAAGCGATTATTTGAAAATCCATTTTGGTTTAAATCCGGACTGTTACAGGAATATGAAAGATAAGTGAGACTGAGGCAACCAGAGAAATTAGGAGTGGCCAAGCAGGCTTTAGAATATAACCACAGAATCTGATTTGGAGCGACGAAAATATTGAAAAGAAGCCAACAGGATTTATCAAAGGCCGATACATGAAGATTCGGAAATTATCAAACCACAGAATTTTAATCGAAAACACGGATTTAAGTTTCAAAAACACACATAAAGGAATATCAGAAAAGCCCCAAACACTAGGGGGTGGCTCAAGTAATGGGGATTTCTGATTGTTAAGGAATCCCCAGAATCTAGGGGAAATTAAAAAATAAAGGCATATAAGCATCTGTGTGAACGATCGACAGCTTGTCATTTCAGTAGAAGAACGAAACGCTGGATAGATACCAATCCTATGATACGGCAACTTAACCCAAAAATCTCTGTAGGTGATTCGTAAACGTGTTTCGAGACCTAAGTAACGGCAGGTTGCTTGGTCAGGTAAACCCACCGTAAATTGGATAGGGTGGTCTTTTACGAGACTTTAAAATGTTACACGCATTATTGGGTGACATTTTAATGTAGACTTTTCGGTAAACTCATCTGAACTCACATATTTAAACGATTTAAGGTTAGCTTACAACCTGATACATACAATAGACATCCGAACTAGGGTGACAAATAAACTCGGAAACGGTACTTGATCAATGTTTATCTAGCAACGTCGACTTTACTTCTTCAGTCATTAAGTACTACATCAGTGGCCATTATCCTTTCACAGTTGGTTTTATAACAGATCAAATTAAAAAAAGAAAAATACTTATTTCCATCGTAAAATTACGAGAAATAATCTTTCCGAATTGGAGGGAGCAATTACTAATATTGACTTCCATGAAGTTTATGCTGAAAGAAACGTTGAAGAGGCAACCACCGAATTATACAAACTAACAGTAC
>JJRW01S0011267.1:21435-32703 GCA_001188405.1 Loxosceles reclusa | reverse complement strand
AACGCTTTTCTTTAGGGCTCTTCCAAGTCTCTGCAGCAGTCTAAACGTAGTGTAAAATCAAGGTAGAGAATCTATTTGAATTCTAAAAGCAAAGGATGTCTCCATTGCAAGGGAGTTAGACCATAATTAAAAGCAATACTTGCAACGTCTTGCTAACCAGGGCTCAAGGGTAGAGCACAATTAATTATAAGATCGTCAGCTAAATGGTCTGATTGACTTTTGTCAGATCTAAATAAGAGTTTTTAAAACTTCTAACTCTGCAAGATATTTTGCTTGCCATGTAAAGAAAACCTGTAGACGCCAAGATTAGAACAAACGGGGATCTGTCATCTCTCAGAGTGACCGCTTTACCGGTTAAGCTACGCCGACGGGATAACTGAGTGAATTATTTTATGTCCAAACCAGAAGGTTTGGACATTACATCCAAAGAGAGGCTAAGGTATCGACCTGGCCTCGAGTTGTGGACCTAACGGTTGGCTCCTTGGCCACTAATGTGAGTCGTTAAGTTCGGGCACCATTTGTGAAGAAAAACTGTTGACGCCGGGATTCGAACCAACGGATCTGTCATCTTTACTTGACCGCTTTACCGGTTAAGCTACGCCAACGGGGTAACTGAGTAGCTTATCTTAAAGTCATTTGTGAGTGGACATTACAGCCATTGCTTAAGTTTAACTAAGTTGTCAATATAAAATACATTGACTAAGAAATATATAAAAGAAAACTGTAAAATCGCAAAAACTTAACTAAATATTGCTTCTAAATTTGAAGTCAGCAAATGTAAAATTGCAAAGGCAAAACTAAATCCAATTTTATTTAGGTCTAAGGAAGTACAGGATCGACTAAAGTGCTGTCTTGAACTTAAAAAATATATAACTGCAAAAATTGTAATCAAATATTCAAATACTATAACTTCACAATAACTTAAGTCAAAAAATGTTTATATGCACCAATCGAACTAAGTAGTTCTTTTAGAACATTAGAAGGACTCTAAAAGACCGTTTTGACTTATTGAATAACTACTTATCTTACAAGTATGTGGTTGATCAAACTTCGAATTTAAACTATCAGGCGTAGAATTCAGTCAGCCACCAAAAGGGCACGTAAGTGCTTCGAAACTTTCATCCACTGGGTTGGGTTTCTCACTGGGAATTCAAACCTTCGTCAGGTCACAGATCAGGAATTCACTTGAGTATCGCACCAAGGGATCAGTGTCTTGCTGGCCGGAGAGTAGCGTCTCTGAGTAGCCTGAGCTGGGCCTAGCATTCTTCCCTTCCTTGCGACGACACCTTTCCTATTTTCTCTTTTCCTCCTTTCTTCTCTTTCCTTTTCACTATCACTTATTTGTTTATTTTTTACTTTTCTCTTCTTTTCAACCAAAGGTTTAGCATAAACGTGGTTATAACCTACAAGGTGGAGGGAGGCTATTGCTTCACCTTAGCGTGGCCGCATGTTTGCCGTGTGCGGCGACCTGTGTTGCTGGAAAAGGGGATCCCGGTAGTTGAGAGTTGAGGTACTTTCCCCAATACACTGCTTTGGCCCGGAATTCATGCTAGACAGTTGTTTCAGTCAAGTCCAGGGCTGAGGCAACCGGCTACACGGCGGGGAATTCGAGTACCCCCGGATCGGGTCAAATGATCATGCGGATCCGGCAGAATTAATCTTCTTGTCGGCCTAATCGTGATGGTATAGTTCCTTGCTATCCCTGGAGTACTTGCACGTCCCCTTGTAGGGTTCCGTGCAGGGTGGAGCTGCCGGGAGCATCAAAACTAATATGCAATCAACAAATTTTTTTCTCAGAGCGGGACATCAAAGAAAGCACTTAACTCGCAAACATTCCTGTCACAGTAACTCTTCATACCACACTGAACACCTCACGTAATTTCAGAATTTGATCTACTCCACGTTCCCGAAACTGAAATTCAAGCAGAACTTGCAAGCCAAAAGGTCACGGCAATACGTCGCATATCTTGAAATGCTGGTCTCTATCTATTTAAAGTTTAAACCGGCTAACTCAGGGTGCGGAGCATGATCCAACATTTCTAAAGTTTTTGACTGCTCCTTAACGCAGTCATTTAAGTAAACTTCGGTAGCTTTTCGTGATTTAATCGAGCAAGCTCGCTTCACATAATTTTCCAATTAACCCTGCAATTTGCAATGCTATACAAATACACTTCTTTCTTAAACCCTGTCGCTGTACGAAGTAAACCCCAATATAAATAAGCACAATTCCAAAATAATGTAACTAATTTTAACGAAGTTAAAATTAAGTTCAGAGCCAATTTTGAAAAGTTAAAAATAACTTTGTTTATTTTTAACCACAGTTTTACGAGCAATACAGTTAAATCAATTAGTGCAAGACTGCCACTAAGAACTGAAGACACTTTGCAATCAAAAGTATAAGTTTTTGCAACAATTCAATGATACACAATAATATAATAAATATGCAATGTAATAAGCCAAGTAACTTAAAGGCTTAATTCTATAATATACAAAATAAACACTTAACTGATCCAGCTGTTGACCAAGTGTTGGCTGAATCTAACTTTTATTTTTAAATACACTAATTTGAGTGTACTGTAAACCTGCTTCTCGTTTTTTCTCTAATACGAGAACTAACTTTAAGTTTTTGCGTCGGCTCACTTTTGGAGCTTCTCTGACGCTTAAGTTTAATTGAAGGTTTTTGTTTTTACCTTCTTATCTCAGTTTGCTCGGACAGTTTGGCTTGTCCGTAATATTTAATTTTAAACCGGAATAACTATCCGGAATTTCTGTTGTCTTCAGAGTCAGGAACCTCCAGAGTTGAGAACCTAATTAAAAAGGCTTCGCAATTTGCGTCTCTGGGGTTTTTATCTGCTCGTTTGCGCCACGTTGCTTGTGACGTCTCCCTCATCTACATTTCTGTTCAGGTGGCGGTTAATCGATGAATATTAGTACCGTGTTTCGCGCTGCGCTGCATGTTAAACTCGATGTTAGTAGGGGTAGGAATTAGTACATTACAATCTATACGTAAGGATGGCGAAAATGTTCCGATAAAACCTCATTCTGACATTTGGAACTCCAACGTGATCAACTAATAATATTACTGCCGGAAACCTGAAGTGTCCAGTGAAAGCATACATCCCGAATCCACTTATATGCTTCGAGTGCCAACGCTTTGGTCATAATCAAGTTCCATGTCCTGGCTCTTCTTCCAGTCCTAAATGTAGTCAAGCTGCTCATAATAATACCTGTTCTACTGCCGTTTAGTGTGGGTACTGTCAAGGTGACCATCCAGCATATTCACGTTTGTGTCCTCGCTGGAATCAAGATCAGGAGATACAGCGCCTGAAGACCACACAAAATGTGTCATATACAGAAGCCAAAAACCGTTTAACAGCGTCTCCACTACCAGATTCTGTGTTTTCTGCAGCAGCTCTCCGATCCATGATTCCTGCGAGTACACAGACCGATGTCTATTTCCCTCCTTCTGTTGTAATGTCCACCCACAAATGACTTTATGTAAGCTTCTCAGTTATCCCGTCGGCGTATCTTAACCGGTTAAGCGGTCACTCTAGAGATGACAGATTTGTTGGCTCGAATCTCGTCGTCGACATAAATAAAGATTTTCTTTACGCCGTTATAGTAACTTTTAACCAAACCGCCAAACAATCAGTATGTTGCAAATAACACAACGAATGCAAATACCCAAACTAAACCTCCAACTACACAATCTAGTCCCAAAAAGAATACTAAAGCTACAACTACACAATCTAGTCCTAAAAAGAATACTAATTCAACCGACACTCAAAAAACGAAAAGCAAAGGATTCTCGAAAAGATGACCAAAGCAACAGATAAAGGATTCATTTCTCACGGTGCAATAGTTTAGAACAACAAAAGGATGACAATTCAGAAGACGGCATGGATGTTGATAATTTGATCACTGTAAAATATAAAAAAGTAACACACTAAAACGGGAACAACAACAAACTAAGCCGCCTCCTCCTACATAATTAGACCACACATTACAACATCTTACAGTGGAACTGTCGTGGATTTCGTGCAAAACAAGGACGATATGAAACAACTTATACATCAATTCTCCCCGGTGTGTTTTGCTTTACAAGAGACCGTTTTGAAGCCAACGACGACAAAGCATTCTCCGTTACGATCCTTTTACATCTGAGGCGAAAGGTGGTGACGCGCTACTTGTCCCCCACCACATTCCGTCATCTCCTCAGACACTTCGAAAACCTTTACAGGCTGTAGCTGTACGCGTATACTTATCGTCTTCTCTCAGAATCTATTCCCTGTATTTGCCTCCAGGTAATCAAGTTAATTTTGCGGAACTGGAAAACCTCTTTGATCAATTACAAACACGTTTTTGCTGCTTTGGGACTTTAATGGACAATGACAGCATTGGCGTTGTCCTGATGCTAACAGCAGAGGACGAGTGGTCGAGCTTTTACTTACAGACCTCGACTTGTCTCTGCTGAACAGAGAAGACAACACTTATTTCCATGCTGCCACTAGATCTTTCATTGCACGTGATCTGTCTTTCTGCACTCCGTCAGAGTATCCCCCTGTGGCCATGGTTATTCCATCCTAACTCACTGATAACTGATCATTTCCCGATTTTGTTGACACAGTCCACCGAGGATTGCGATTTCAAACGTGCACCCAGGTGGAAAATTCGCTGCGCCAATTTCGGAATTGTATACCTCATTGGTTAACCTGACGAGAGATATATAATAGATACTCAAAATAGCGATCAAACAGTGTCAACAATCATACATCCTCCATTCACCAAGCTGCAAAGTCGTCCATAACTCGCACATCCGCACGATTACCGAAATCTCCCAAACTATGTGGAACCACAAATGTACCGCAGCCTATAAAGTGCAAAAGAAAAATTTGGGTATTTTCCGCAGGCAACCGACCCCAGATAACATGCAGCGATTTCAGCCGGCTCGTGTAAATGCTCGCCGTGTCCGCCGTCGCAGTCAACGGGAGTCGTGGTAGAGATATGTATCCAGCATCACGTTCGCTACAAATTTGGAGCAAATATGGAATAAAGTCCGTAGAATCACTTTCAATCCTATACCTACTTTGCACACTAATAGAGGAACCGCGTTAGATCTTCCCGGTATCGCAGATGTCTTGGCAGAAACTTTGCTAAGGTTTCCAGCACTACCAACTACAGTACTTCATTTCGAGAGTCTAAATTGTGTGCAGAACGTTCACCTCTATCCTTCAGGCCCTGTACACCAGATGGTTACAATGGTGCATTCCCACTTCTTGAGCTGCGGGAAGTTCTATCTAGATCATGTGATTCAGATAAGTCCCGATGATGTGCAGTAATGCCCACCCACAAAAGACTTAAAAATAAGCTTGGATAAACAAGAGTCGACATAACTTAACTGGTTAAAGCGGCTCTCCGGAGTAGAACGTTCCGGGTTCGATTCCCGGCGTCGACAACCAGTAAAGATTTTCTTTACAGCGTTTAATTTACAATTAATCTGATTATAGATGTGCGCTGAAATACTCTGACACCAAGTACCCGAGTATACCAGGTATTCAATGTTCCAATGTATGTTGATGACTTGCAGATGTCCTAAAGCTCTGCGAATATGCAAATTTTCGAACGTAGGCTACGACTATCGCTAAACAGAATCCTTCGGTGGGCTGACGATAATGGCTTCAGATTCTTTGAGTAAAAACGGTCCGCATACATTTCTGCCGTAGACGAAGCTTACATCCCCAACCGAATTTTTATCTACGTTCTGAACCTATTCCAGTTATGCCTGAAACCCGTTTTCTGGGTCTTGCCTTCGATATATGTCTCACTTTCGCTGTTCATATACGACAACTGAAAGTGAAGTGCATGAAGGCGCTTAATATCATTAAGTGCTTATCATCTACCAGATGGGGGAGCTGATCGTACCTCACTAATGCACCTGTATCGGTGTCTTATTCGATCCAAAATGGATTACGGTTGCATGATCTATGATTTAGCTAGCCAGTCTCGTTTGAAATTGGTTTATCTGGTGCATGACCAGGCGCTTCGCCTGTTCACTGATGCTTTCCAAACTTCCCCTGTTCAGAGCTTTGTACGTGGAAGCTAATGAGCGATCCCTTCCGCTGCGACGTCAGCAACTTAGCCTTCAATATTATTTCAAGTTGAGATCACACAAGTCACCACTATGGCGTCGAGTGTTTCAACCGATTTATACCCACCTTTTCCACGCACGGCCGTCTTGCATTCCAAGCTTTGGGATCCGAATGCAGTGAATTTCAGCAGCGCTTCGTGTTAACACCATAGCAAATTCTTCACTACACTCATTACCACCTTGGGAGAGCATCTTTCCATCAGTGCATCTCTATCTGTGCACGTATGTTAAATGTGGTACACCAAATGCTCAGTATGTGCAGCACTTTCTGGACCACCGAGCTGAATTTCCCAACCATATTCCATACGCACTGATGGGTCAAAATCAAATGGGTATGTCGGATCAGCGATGATCTGCGGCGACGTTACACTCACTGATAAACTGCCTTCTGAAGCATCCATCTTTATGGCTGAACTACATTCCATTTCCATTGCACTCGAGCACATATATCGTTCTACCATGAGGAAGTGCTTTATCTACTCCGATTCCCTCAGTGCTTTACAACACATTTCTTCTCTTCAGTCAGCTTACTAACCGAATTTGTCCCACATACATGCCATCATGAGTAATTTATTATCACAAGTGTTTGACATCCGTTTTTGCTGGATTCTGGGACACGTTTGAATTTCTGGGAACGAGGCTCACATCGAGTGGGGAAGTCTGCTTCTTCGGCTGGCCCTCTGCAAATGCCCGTACCATACACCGACCTGAAACCTGTCATCCGAGCCCGTATTCGCACTATCTGGCAGAATATTTGGGACACTCAAACTGCTAACAAGTTACATGCGCTGAAGCCCGTCCCGTGTGACTAGCCTTGTAGCCGCTCACGCCCGCAGAGAAGATGTTTTACTGACTCGACTCCGTATTGGACGTACCCAACTCACTCATCTAAATCTCCTGCGAGATGAGAATCAACCTCCTTGTTTAAATTGCTATTCCATTCTCGCAAAAAGTCATTTATTAATTGAATGTCCTGCTTTTAATCATCTCCGTTCAACAATCTTCAACAATCGTAATTCGAATCTTCCAAGGATTTTCCATCAACATATATTATAAATTTGAGATTATGCTTTTAAGTAATTATCTATCTTGATTGTGTAAAATTCCTGTTTATGTGATTGCTATCCTGATTCTGGAATTGATCGTCTAATACTTGATTGTAAAATTCTTGATTGTGTGATTGTTCCCTTGATCCTCTAATCGACACAGATTTTACCATAATCATCAGTTACGAATCAACCCTGTGTTTGGCACAGCATGACCTTCACCGGCCCTTGTGCCACTAAATTCCAATCACCCAATCAACCAACCAAATCATTGTTTTTAGTATAACTTATAGGAACCAAGATCAACAAAAGTTAAAGTTGATTCAGTACTTAATATTTGAGCATCTGTGTTTATTATTAGAGTGGTGCAGTTTATTTAACGTTCCAGACGGTTACTTAACTATTTTCCCACAGTGGGCAAGAACGTTTGTGTCAGTGAAGGCCCCTTTTGTTTTTCTTATACCACTTCGACACATAATGCACTAAACTAATTATTTGAGCAAGGGCCCACCGCGCGTTTACTTTACATCATTCAGCATTTCATATTATTTTCAATAATATGCTCTGAGTATTAATTTTCAATAATTCGCCCTTGCAAGCCGACATAGAAAGTATACATGAGAATAAATCATGAAAATTCCGACATTTTTATACAGTGAAATATCCACCCACAAAAGACTTCAAAGTAAGCACAGAGTTACAACGTCGGCCTAGCTTAATCGGTAAAAGCAACTCCTCTGGAGGTAAACGTTCCGGGTTCGATTCCCGACGTGGACATGAAGTAAAGATTTTCTTTACAAATGGTGCCCGAACAAGGACACACACCAGTGGCCAAGGACCCAGCCGTTAGGTCCACCACTCGAGGTCAAGCAGTACCCTGACCTCTCTCTTTCAAGTGGGGGGAGGATGAAATGTCCACCCACAAGAGACTTCAAAATTAGCACAGAGTTACAGCGTCGGCGTAGCTTAACCGGTAAAGCGGTTCCTCCTGAGTTGAACGTGCCGGGTTCGATTCCCGACATCGATAAAAAAAAGTAAAATTGTTCATTACAATAGTTATTTGCAAAAATACACACACCATAAAAAAGTTGTCTTTATGCTGCAAAGCTCGGCATGAAAACACGTTTGACACAGATATACAAATGATTAGAGTTGTGTCGTGATTAGATCTAGGGGCAGACCACATGCGAATGTAACAAGATTTTCTGTGTTGCCATATAAAAAAGCTCTTGGAGGCTACGGGTCTATAGTTCTCCTCTTGTGTGTGTGTGTGTGTGTGTGTGTGGAGGGATCTTTCATCACAGAAAATGCCTTTAACAGGCATTTCGCCCAGGTAACAGCGTTCAAGAGCGTGCCACAATTTGTATAGCGAGAAGCTGTATGGTCTCATCAGCGAATTAGCAGGTATCTAAGCCGTTCTACTCAGACCATAAGAAGGTGCTGGAATCAGTGAATGCGAAAAGCTATTCACATACGGCGATCGAGCTCAGGATACTCGCGATAGACCAGCAGTGAAGAGAGCTGTCTGATCCTGCGAAAAGCACGGCCAAATTTAACTGCGTCGTTGTCTTGCATTCAGATGCAGGTTGCACTACCGTGTTTGCCAGTACCGTTTGGAGACGCCTTGCGAAAGGACATTTGGTCACACAGCGCCCAGTGCATGTGTTGTTTTATTGAAACCACCCACTACTGTGTCTATTTGCAGTGGTGTCGTGCGTAGGACGTGTTGTCGTCTTCAGCGACGAATTCCGGTTCAATATGGGTAGTGATAACGGCCGTGTTTGTGTCTGGAGGTCCCCTGATGCGCGCCTCTGTCCTAAAACTCCTGCTGGGTGTCACACGTCCCTCAAAGCCGGTGTTATGGTCTGGCGGACCATCGCATACAACAGCGGTTCTTCCCTAGTCGTGATCACAGGGGCAATAACAACACAGCCATACTTTCAGGACGTTCTTATGACCGAGTCCCTAGAGCCATTTTCTAGTATGACAATGCTCGGCACACACGGTAGGGATGATACAGATATATAACCGCCAGGTTACCACATTTCCTCGACCTGCCCGGTAGACTGATTTATCGCCAAGTGGAAATGTGTGGCATCACCTTCGTAGCCAACTTCGCGATCCTAACAGTGTACATGGTCTCGGGTTAGAATTACAAGCAACTGTGGACATGCATGTATCTAGACACTATACAGGGAGTGTATCCCTCGATGCTGGTCCATTTTACATGCTATATCCAAGCTAGATATGGCCCAACAAGGTTCTAGAACTTTCTTTCATGTGCTCGTTTTTTCTTTTTTTCAATAAGCCAAACTTTTGCTCTGATATTGCAATGAACTTCTTCTATGAACATAATACACACACACAAAAATAAACGCAGTTTCTGACAAGTCTTTCAGAATGCGCAATGCTTTTGCAAATGAGTGCACTTTCCCGCAGTGTAAAAAGACACTAGCTGTCCAAATGGGCTCTTTTTCTTTTAAACACATACGCTGATGGACAAAATGTAACGGATGCTATTTTCAACGATTACAGTTAGAAATTGAACGGCATCAGAATGTTGAAAGTTGCAGGAATTCGTGATGCAATCTGTGTTGTGAAACTTATGCAAATGTTTGAGTTACGCACCTGTCGGTCACGGGACAGCACAAATAAGAGATTGCAGGCAATTGGCACGGACAGTCAGTTTTCGCTGGATGTGAAATTCGGAGGGGAAGAACGGAAGCTACAATATTGAAATTATGGACATGTCTCCCTATGATCATTTAGATGATTTCACTTGTAAAAGAATAATCGGAAGTCTGGAAGAAAGGTGGCAAATCACAGATGTTGCTCGTGAATTTAAAACAAGAAACGATAACACAGTATTGTTTCTAAGCTGTGGGAAGCTTTCGAAACTAGTGGAATATGCAACAGGCGCAAGGAGGGAGGTCGTGCTAGCAGTACGAGTCCCCAAGAAGATCAGTATGTTGTTTCTTGAGCGAAAAAGAACCGACTTCGCACAGTTGGTGACCTGGAACGTCACTTACACGCAGCCACAGGATACTGTTGCAAGACGTTTGCGAAAGAAAGGACTATACGCCCAAAGACCTGTTGTGTGTGTCCCACTCTCGAGAGGTCACCGTAGCTCCCGTTTGCAATGATGTCGTCTGCATCGCAAGTGGACTGATAACGACTAGGCTACTATGCTGTTATCAGATGCGAGTAAATTCGGTCTATCATCTGATCCTGGACGGCAACTGATATAGTGAGAGGTTGGCAGTGCTTATCGTCCCGAAAACATTCAGGAAACGCATCAATATGCGACTTGCAGTATCATGGTGTGAGCAAACATCATGGTCAATGGCCGTACAGTATGTGTGTTTGACCGTGGGACCATGACCAGCCAACGGTACCTTGATGACGTTTTGCTCCCACATGTGCGAGTTTTCCAAGGTGCTGCAGGTGGAAAGCTATGTTTTATGAATGATAACGCACCTTGTCATCGCACACTGTCTGTAAAGGAATATCTTGACAGCGAGGATATTCATCGTATAATCTGGCCTGAATCGGATTGAAAATGTATGATATGCTTTGGGAAGAAGTATTGCTGGTCGACAATATCCAACGACAAACAAGGAGATCCTTATCCGTGCAGTGAAAGAGGAGTGTACAAAGTTGTATCGCACTTCACAGTGGCTATATCCCTTATTGACATGACGTTCAGTCTTGTTCGTAGTCCACATTGCGCATTCTTTGTACAACCATGTCGTCGGTCAATATGCACTTTTTACAAAAACACCTTCTTTTGACACCCTATGTACTTCTTTTCAACGTGATAATGATATTAATGCACGTTGAACATGCTGTCAATACTATTGTTTTCCTTTTGGTCTACAACCACACGTACTTTTTTTTATACTTGCCCATTTCTTCTTCGTCCTTAAGTTTATCCATCAGTGTATTGTCGTAAACAAATTATTTGCAGAACGACACACCGCGTTTTCTCACATCATTCTGTTTATCATATAATTTTCTATAATCCGCACACTCTGAGACAGCTATATTGCACTTAGTAGTGTAAGAACTAATTTA
>JJRW01S0011192.1:19622-32819 GCA_001188405.1 Loxosceles reclusa | reverse complement strand
AATTGGAATGTGAAACTTTGGGATTTTCTCCCAGAACTTGATTGATAATGGGAGTTTTTTTACAAAATTACTTTTTTCTTTTGCGCTCTTCTGTGACTTCGTTTGTTATCCAATTACCTGAATTTTTTGCATAATTGTGCATTATATTTCTCTGGAATATAATTGCTTGTGAGGTGCATTATATAGGGTGCCTCAAAATTCCACGTACACACTTTCAAGAGAGGTACATTACATCAATATGTACCATATTCACATAGAAAAGCGCAAGTATAACCTATAGGGAAGTACAAGTATATCTTTACACAACCGCTCTAGGTCAGCACCTGGGGATTCTACATTGAAGTTTACGATGTCGTACGCTGATCTACGGTTTACAAACGCTGATTTGGCGGATATGCACTTCGTGTATGGGACAGCTGACGGTAACGGACGAGCCGCTGTAAGAACGTATCGGGCAAGGTACCAACCGGATGTGCACAAGTGTAAAACCCTGTTTAAATTTGCCGGCTATCGGAGCATGCGAGTCAATAGGATTTACATCTAAACTTAAACTATGAACACTTTCGGTGTTAGAAAACAAGCTTTCCATAGCTTTTAAACTCTTAGCCCTGCAAGATCTCTTATCAGACATAATTATGACGAGAGAGAGAAAGAGAGAGAGAAAATCTCCAGTTCAATTTACACAATACAAAAAATTTACTCCAACTTGACTAACTTTTTATAATTTTGTAAACTTGCCAATGAAGAGAACCAAAGTAAAATTTAAATCACAAGTTTTTATTAAAGCTCACGAAAAGTATACCAGTCAAATAAACCTTGAAAGTAACCGTTTCTTTGTGCTAATTGGCACAGAAATTAAAATATAAGAAATTCAATAATTCAAACTTTTTCAACAGAATTATTCACACAAGTCAAATCCAGAAAGTACGTTTGTACTTTAATTCACTCTTATTTATATCTTTACTTAAGTTTCAATTAGAAACTTTTAACTTGTAATTCAGTCAAATTATGGGCCTTTAATTGGCTTATAAAGTACGCTACTTATCTTGCGTAGAAATCCTTAATTTTGAAACCCTAGAACCTCTGCTTCAGGTTACAGATACCAGATAAGTAGAACCTTTGCTTTTGCACACCAATAGTAACGATGCACAAATTAAAGTTGACACTTTCCTGTGCTTAATACTCACTATTAAATACAGTGGCACTACGCTAGTGCTTAGAACACACAAGTAAGTGCAGTGGTACTACGCTAATGCTAATGCTTAGAAGAGTTTAACACACACACAAAACGGTCTCCGTAGTAATTATCGTAATGACTCCCCTCATTCGACCCTTAGTTCCTTCCTCTCTCGTTATAGAAATGTCGGAGGTTGCTGGTATTTCGGGCATCGAGTAAAGTGTGCAGGTTTGTACCTAGCCGTTCCCCGCCCTTAAATCCTCTAGTCCCCGCAACCCCAGCATAAGAGTCCCCAGCATAATACAGTAACCCCAGCATAATAGGGTATCCGGGCGATGGCAATCGCTACATGTGCACGCGGGGTCATATGTTTGTCAAGACTCGGGAGTTGTCAGGTATAGTTACATAAGGGACAATAAAGTAGCTAATTAGTAACGATGTCAATGGGGATCGTGGCTTCGGCCCCTCTCCTGCCTGTCCTGAACCCACCTGGCGGAGCTTTACACATATGTAGTGGACGTGTGTAACGAAACCCCTGCTTCTGGTATCCCTTTGAAGTCTCTAAAATCTCTCTCGTCTCCCCCAGCATCCCTGGGCTATAATCAGTCGCCTCATACAACAAAAAATGCTTTTTCCAGTACGATTTAAAAAAAGACGAAATTTTAAACTTCCCGCTTCATCTTAATCGAACAATTAATAAAAGATGGCGCCATATCCACGCATAACTCCAACATGGCGGAAACTGCGCAATAACAGGAAAATATCCATATCTTTTCTTCTACCGCACTGAATTACATGAAACCACCACCAAATTACTCATCTAACCCTCCTCTTTCTACCCATCCTAGTTTCGTCTCTCTGCTCGACCTAGAACCTTTTTTTCCAATTCTCCCTGTATAACAATAGCGCTCAGCCCCGCCTACTTTCCCCTTCTTGTCACTAAAAACGTCATATCTCCGAATCTAGCCGTCGTAAAAACCGAAAATCACTCCCAACTCTCCCCTAATCTTCCCCGACTATCCTGTGAGCTTTGGTCTGTATCGTTGCCATTCGACACGTCCGTCGTGACGCGGTGTCCTAACTGTTTCGTTGTTTCTTTCTGTTTAGCGGAGGCGAGTTCGGATGTTATTCATTGGCTCGTTTGTTTGTATGTTAAAGGGGATGGGAAGGGTTAAAGCCGTTACAACACATCACCAAATGCTTGCGCATCTGCATCAGAACGTGTGTGAACTTCAATGTTAGGATAATGAACACTGGCAGGGGTCACGATTGATCTGAACTGTAGACATGTTGTAGACAACACAGTAATCTAAGCACAAACACACGAACCTATTGAAAAACGTCATTTTATTCAGAATTTAACATTTCGTTGTTTTGTGTTCATTATTCACAAAGTTCAACGAGTTTTCTTTCTTTTTTTTATGTTTGCTGCGAATGCAGCGAAAATGTTTTTCGTATGTCGCTAAAACATTGCGACACATACAAAAATAATTTTAAAATAACACGCGGAATTTACAGCCTTAGCAATAACGAAAGCAGAAGCAAATATAACGTTTATAGACATAAAGTGTATTCTTAAAATACCTGGTGGAATTTTAAAGGGTTGTGGACAGGAGGTCCAAAATAATGCCACGTTTAGGTCGTAGAGTGCGTAGGTCAGCCCATAACATTGTCTCTGTGGCATAAGGTGTCATTCTTCGGTAGGAATTTCAATGGCGCGCATTGTCACAAGAATTCGGAACTCGCAGTTATTCATTTGATGTATGGAGCTGCAAAAGCACACAGAAGAGTTGCCCAAAGGTTGTACAGTTCACGATTCCCAACGAGATAAATGCCGAATCGTCAAACATTCAAGCGTGTGCACCGGCAACTTTGCGATTTGCGAATGAAGTTTCTTCTGTACCATTAGGCGTGATATGGGCCCGGAACGGAAGTATCATAACTCCTGTAGTGTGAAAAACTGTCTTACACGAGGTTCGGTTAAATACTGCCACAAGCAGGACAGCTGTTGGACACAGTCTGGGTTTAAGCCATTCTATCGTTTGGAGATTTTACATGACGAAAAAAAATGTATCCATTCCTTTTACAGTGAATGCAGGCATTGAAACTGGATGATTATCCTCTCCGTGTGGATTTCGCTCGATGGTACTTGTAGCAGATTCCAGTACAGGCCGGCTTATCTTCATATGCGTTATTCACGGATGAAACAATTCTCACACAAGAGAGTATGCTTAACAGACAGCCACAATTCTTACGCTTGGCTCCATGATACTCCTTGTGCAACAATATTACATGCCTACCAGTAAAGATTCACCATAAATGTATGAGCGGTTATGATTGGATCGTATCTTGTACTTGTTACTTGAACGGCAGCGCATACTGCAACTTCTTGCGAGAGTTTACATCCAGGATGATGGTGCGTGAGCACAATTTAACACTTTAGCTCTGATGTGAGGCATTAACTGGACGCTACTTATGGAAACTATTGGATTGGTTGGGGGGGAACCCGTTCCTTGACCACACCGATCAACAGATTTGTCATACATGGATTTCGTCCGGTGGCTTCATGTACAGTGCCCCGTTGACTTCAAGCAATATGTCACCGAATTAACTGCTGGAAACATGCGGGAAATGCCAGTAATCTTGTAACGAATTACTGACTCCTCCCTCTTAACGAATCAACACTCCCCAAATAGGCACAAGACTAACGTGGTCATACGCCTCCACGACACTGAGAAAATAGAGTTAGAAGCGATAGGAAACCAAGTCAGAATGACTGGAAAAATGTGACTCCAATCGATGGTTATACGTCTCTCTTGCACTCTTTCATGATGGGAGGAGACTTGTTTGATTGCCGTGAAAACGAGACGAGACGCTAAGGTCTAAAGTGAATTGTCAAGCACAAAAATTAGTGCCCATCACTAAGTGTCCAGGAATCGGACATCGAATAGAGTTGATTCGTTACGATAGAAGAAGTTGTACTTTACCAGGGGTTCTAAGTATACACTTCGGTAAAAGTTATTCAGCAATTTCAGATAAGTAATCTTGTAAATTACTAAGCCAATTAAGGCCATTATTGAATCAATGTAAATTAACATTTCTAGAAGAAAGGTACGAGTTCAATGAATTTGAGAGTTTAAAAATTAAGTACTTAGAGTACACTAAAGATTGATGATTAAATTTCTGTTACTGGGCTTACTTGATTCGAATTTGCATTTCCTGAAATTGTGAGTTATTTATAAAGGCCGAGAGCGAGCCCTTATTAAGCGAAGTTTATTCGCTATTTAATTTGTATTTTTTTAGACCTTGTGAAGAACTTTTTGTCGACGCCGGGATTCGAACCTACGGATCTGCCACCCCCAGAGCTCCAGAGAGGGCGCTTTAACCGATTAATCTACGCCGACTCTTGTTTGTTGAAGCTTATTTTGAAGTCTTTTGTGTGGGTGGATATTACATCCTTAATGTATCATTGTTTTACGTTTTACTTTCTGTGTGATACTGAAGGATAAGTTACAATAGTTAAGTTCTTTAATTAAGTTGGCGATTCTCAAATGTTTGGACTTTCTAGATAATTCGTATTTTTTGGAATTTACGAATGCTATTTTGACATGAACATTAAACGTTCTTGCAGAGTTAAAAGCTTGCGAAGCTCCGAGAAATTAATTTCTCACACTCTTAGTACTCAGCTTTCAATTTTAGATGCAGAATTTGCCCAGTCTTATGTTCAACTGGCTGGAGCAGTAGGGCAATGGGAACAATCTTTGCAAATGTACGGGAATGTATGCGCCTACAATATGAGGCTTGTATTCGTGTTGGTGGTCACCCTTTTGAGCGTGTATTGTAATAACAGGGCTAAGTAAAAGGTTTGTTGCGTTTGATTTTTACCTGTCTTTCATTGTGTTTTTTATATGTTTCTTGAGGTACCGGGGCTTAAATGCTGTTTTTCGGGGCACACATTATTTGACAAAAAAATTGTTTATTTTGGTCCTCATAAAAGGAACAGTTGCCTTTTGCCGCCGGAATTCGAACCAACGGATCTGTCACCTCTAGAGTTACAGCTTTACCGGTTAAGCTACGCCGACAAGTATCTTGGCAGCTTATTTCGAAGTATTCTGTGGGAAGAACCTTACATCCACCCACACGCTGAGAAAGAGGTCAGGGCACCTACCTGACCTCGAGTCGTGGACCTAAAGGTTGAGTCCTTGGCCACTGATGTGAGTCCCTATACTCGGGAGTCATTGTAAAGAAAATCTGCCTTTTGTTGACGAACCAACGGATCTGTCATCTCTAGAGTGAACGCTTTACCTGTTAAGCTACACCGACAGGTATCTTGGCAGCTTAATTTCCAAGTCTTTTGTCGGGAGAACCTTACACTCACCACCATCCATTAAAATTTGGCTAGCTATTTTCAAAACATCCTGTATATACGGGTTTCCTACTCATTCTAAACCTAAAATCTAAAACGGATTATAAGAAACACATATAAGTCAAACTGCCGTAGAAGGAAATGCACGTCATGAGTAGTAACAAAAGTGCTTGTTTTTTAAGACGTGTTGTGAAAGTCAGCTGCACTCAAAGTTTACATAGAGACATTTTCTCAGAGACGTGCTCCAAACAACATCACGCAAGAACTGTCTGCTCCTCAACAGTTTCAAAAGAATCGGATGTGCACCATTAAATGCGATCTCACCGGCACATCTTCATCTGCGTTTCTCTGTCGTTATTCCGCGTCGTAAAAGTTATTTTTGAAGGGAAAACCAAAACAAAACGAGTCTATAAAAATAGAAGGAAAAAGCTTCTTCACAGTTATGTGAGAAGAGAAATAATTCTTTGTAATGGATGCATCCAGGCTAATTAGCATTGATTTAGGGAAACGTGTACGAGTGGTGCAGAGGTGGCGGTGTCTGTGGTGGAGGACAGGGACTGAACTTACCGCTCTTGTGGCGAAAGGAAATTTAACTGCGGTGTGTTTAACAATTTCACTTAATGCCCCCTTCTCTTTCTTTTTTCTAACCTCCTTTGCTTTTCTTTTTCCTTTTTCTTTTTCTGTTTCCTTCTTACGTTCGCTTTAACAGTTATGGAATCCCGACATCGCGTTTTACTTAATGTGGTAGTTCACGTTAATTACCGCATGCTAAATTCAAGCTTAACTTCTTT
Source organism: Loxosceles reclusa (assembly GCA_001188405.1). Lineage (NCBI taxonomy): Eukaryota > Metazoa > Arthropoda > Arachnida > Araneae > Sicariidae > Loxosceles > Loxosceles reclusa. Next base: position 26,485 of record JJRW01S0011192.1, on the reverse strand, counting down.
CTGGTCTCAGAAAACAAACTTCACCAGCATGGTTTTTAATGGGACTTAATTGTGCAGCGATGAAAATTGCAAAAAAATTGTCGAAACGCCGAAGAGAAGGAGGAAAGGCAAACACAGACGAAAAGGAGAAGACAAAAAAATTTTCCCTTATCACCTTTAAGGTCAACACGTAAAAGATGAAAGTTGTGTACATGTATATGTCCTGCTTCAATTCAGCACTAATGGAAAATATAACTTCAAAAATAGAAGAACGGAGAAACAGAGTGATTTGTTATAAGTATCATCCTTTTAGTACAACTGAATACTGTTTATGAAAATACTCCTGGACATTGAAATTCCATCACCAAGAACAAAAAGTGGTAGAACCATGAAAAACATAGGGCCGATACATATGCTAATGATATGCGAATCATCAAAGAATAAAGGCAAAACATTCAAATCGACTCGATTTATTCAATGTCCAGTATGAACGCCACGGTGCTGAAATACACTTATGTACTCGTCTTGGCATGCTATGATCAGTGAGATTGTTAATGATTGTGTAAGGTATTTTCTGACATGCACTAAGATAAGTATACTATAAAATTTATTGCAGGAGTTTTCCTTTACAATTGCTGACCAATGACGTTTCAGACGTGCTCAATGGCAAACAAGAACGGAGACGCTGCAGGCCATTGTAACACGTTCGTCTCACGCAAGCTATCCATAGTAGCACCGTGAAAAATGGCTCCAAGGATGACTCTGAGAAATGACCATTCCACAGTCAAATCAGTATAACCCCGAGCTGTTAGTTTATAAACAATGCTGACTAGAGGAGTCCGGCTATCACACGTAATGCTACCCTACACCATAATTCCGGTTGTAGAACCGGTGTGACGTTCTTTAATAAAGGTCTGTTCACGGCGTGGGCCAAGAGGTTTCCAGACAGATCTTCGTTTATTCGCGTCCTATACAAAACCGGAACTCATGACTGAAGAGTCTACACCTCTGTTCCAAACTCTATTGCCGTCTTGCATTGCACCATGTTTGCTTTTACTTTTGGTGGCGAGAGGTCAGTGGAACACCTGTAACTGGACGTCAAACTCGTAACCCAATGTCCTGCAAACGCTTTATGATGATTTGTGGAAGCGCAAATGGAACCCGTATACTTGGAATATGACATCCAATTTCATTCACAGCAGCGAAAGAATCACTATGCGCAAACCTAGAGATGAGATGGTCCCTTCGTGCTGAAATTTGACTCTTTGTACATTTTGCTGTGCTTCGTATTTGTCGTTGTTTTCGCAACAACTGGGACCCACAACGTTGAACAGTACTAACATCCCAGCCTACTCGCGTTCAGATTTCCCGGAGCGATAAAACAACGTCCCTGAGATCAAGGATCCTCACCCTCTCAGTTTGTGACAAATGATGAAAACTGACATGTCGACGAACACGAGTCATTGCAAAATCTTACCACAAGACTTCATCCGAAATTCAAGTTTCATGTAGATAAAAGGTCTGCTGTTGATCCGCTTTTGTACCATTCAAAGTCCCATCCACTTGCCATAGATTGGAGCTCTTAAATTTGATCATTTGCATATCTTTTGCATGTCTGTCGATTCTGTGATTTAAAGTCTACGACTTTTCCTTTTGGGTGTTAAAAATTCACTGTTGAGAAGTGTACCGTTGGAAAACAGTCAGTAGCCATTTAATAGCAAATTAATTTCCAATAAACTTTGATGCAGTGTAATTAGTGAAGGGAATGTCAAAACTGAGTACATGAGTGTCGTGTTTGTTACACGCATGTCCAAATTAGAGTCCGAAGTAGATTTGATGCTGTACAACGACAATGAGTTCACAAGATGATACAAAAGTAGCATGGTGCATGCAAATATTTCTTAGAAATATATATGTGAAGAAACGCTTACATACTGAGCCAGCGGAAACGGAGAGTTTTCGAGCTAAGCTCACTTGTCATTATTACAAATCGCTGTTAGTGCATCGCTGTGTCGCTGTTTGTGCATCGCTGTGTCGCTGTTAGTGCATCGCTGTGCCGCTGTAAGTGAGTGTAAGAGGTTTTTTCTTTCTGATACCGCGGTGTGATTACTATGGCACACACGCATGCGTTTCAGATGCAATCCTCTGGCGTCTGGAATGTCTGTATTGTCTGGAAGCTGGGCCAGCCCAAGTGGCCAGTGATTTACAAATGAACTCCAAAGTGGCGTTGCGATTACGGCCGAGCTCTGTGAGACTTGTAGCATATCCAGGAGACCTGACGAAGGCCGATGGATCTCAACAGTGCCAGAGACGATCAGTGTTTAGCAAAGATACACGGAATGTCTACTGCTGGGGGACTATCTACACAGCTCGCAGTAGCCACTGGACGAAATGTATTGCTCCAAAAGATCTATCGCAGGCTTGGTTAAATTGACCTATATGCAAGGAGACCCGTAATTTGTTTTCCTCATGTCACCCCACTGTCGAGTTCCTTTGCGGTTAGGCCGGCAACACTTACTTAAAATGATGATTGGTCTTGTGTTCCCCTTACAGATGAGCTCAGATTGAGTTTACAAAATGGCAGCTATTACCAATTCATTTGGAGAGAACCTGGAACGAGAGATATCATCTATCAAATCGCATGCCCCAATTATGCTTTGCAGTCGCTAGCGTACATGTATAGGGAGGCATCATGATCAGCGGTCGTACACCCTTGTACGTGCTTCCCTTGTACATCTTTGTACGTTTTTGAAGGTTCCGTTAGTGGTATACAATATCGCGATGAGATTCTGCAGTCTTGCCTGTGCAACTTTTGTGGAGATGTTACATCAGACTTTGCGCTCATGGACGGTAATATCCGGATTCCCCGAGAGGGATTTGTGGACGACTACCTTTGAATGAAGATATTATTCGAACGGACTGGACTGCCAATAGCGAAAGTCTTGGACTGCCTCGGCATACGAATTGCAGTTCACCATCCATCACTTACATCTCTGCAGGAATTACGCAGAATACTAATTGCCGAATGGATTCCATGCCGCACGCTGACGTCTACGGCATGATTAGAAGTATTGTAATGCCCACCCACGAGTGACTTTAAAATAAGCACAGAAATCGTCTGTCGACGTAGCGTTAAAGCGGCTCTCCAGAGTAGAACGTTCCGAGTTCCAATGCTGGCGTCGACATGAAGTAAAGATTTTCTTTACAAATGGCGCCCGAACTTAGCGACTCACACTAGTGGCCAAAGACTCAACCGTTAGGTCCACCACTCGATGTCAGGTAGATATCCTGACCTCTCTTTCAAGTGGAGGAGGGTGTAATGCCCACCCACGAATAACTTTAAAATAAGCACAGAAATCGTCTGTCGACGTAGCTTAACTGGTTAAAGCGGCTCTCCGGAGTAGAACGTTCCGAGTTCCAATTCCGGCGTCGACAAAATCAGTAAAGCTATTCTTTACAATTTTTTTTAAAAATAAGCTTGGATAGACAAGAGTCGACGTAGCTTAACCGTTAAAAGCGGCTCTCCGGAGTAGAACGTTCCGGGTTCGATTCCCGGCGTTGACATGAAGTAAAGATTTTCTTTACGGTATACCTCATGGGAACAAAATCCGAACAGATCACCAACAGTGTCAGAAAACAAATCGTCAAAGCATCTTAACTCTGAATGAGAGTCTTGAACTCATCTTTAGATTACGCACAGTCAGTTACAAATATTAAAGTAAACCAATATTGATCACTATGAAGCAAATCAAATCAAATATTCAACTTAACTATGAAACTTCAGTTTAGCGACTAGCTATAAAATGAAACAGAAATAAGGTCAAGCAAATATTTATTAAGGTCTAAGAAATGTACAAAAAGTAAGAACGCAAAGGTCTGAAGTGTTTCTAGTGCAATATTTCACACTTAGTTTAGAACAGCAACATATTCCAAATAAATATTCAATTAACAATTATCTATTACCCTTGAAGTACTAATTTCAGTACTAAACTCTTACTCAGAACAATTGTCAAATCGTTCAGTCCAATTTTCAAGTCGATTTTTACGTTTTGTATTAAAACGTTAAAGTTTCAATTTAACTTTATCAAATATCCCTTTTTCGGCTTAATTTATGTAAGTTTTTACTTATTTGAAGAAGTTGAACTATATATACCTCAGATAAACCTGAAGTTGAGTTCGGCAACTTCGCCCATAATATACTTCAACAATATATGTTCACAACTCATAAACCGGCACTTTTTTGTGCGTAAGTAACTGCTAGATTTTACAAATACAAATACAATATGAAAGTCAGGAAAACGCCCACCATGGCTGACCATGTCTAAAAATCAGTAAAATTACGGAGACCCTCTTCGTCGTCATGCATAGCATTAAACATAAATTAGGGGACGGAGTTCCCTCGTCAAAGATCGGATGTTGGAGATGCCATAACACCTCGATGAACTTAGTAGCTCACCTTTGAACTCTTTCCAGATATTCAGTGTCCTTAACGAGGTACGGTGACCAAAACTGCATGACATATGTCAGATATGGGCGCACTAGCGTTTTATACAACGGTAGAACAATTTCTAGATAGATACCCCTGCTTATTTTCATTAAACGAGATCTAGTAACCCTATATATTCTCCTACTCTTCTCCGTTTTAAGAATTCTGTGTTTAATGAAAATCATGCTGAATCTTGAATAGTTAAATAATTCGCAACCTTGTGCAGAATAAATGATCAGAAATAACACAACGTTAGGTATGCACAAGTTAAAACAATCTTCAAAAACTTGATCCGGATTTCGGTGGAATTTACGATCCACCTTTATCAAAAGTACGAAGGATGTTGACGCGACTACGCTTCGTGGTCGAATGACTAGACGCGACCACGCTTCGTGGTCATTCGACCACGAAGCGTAGTCGCGTCAACATCCTTCGTACTTTTGATAAAGGTGGATCGTAAATTCCACCGAAATCCGGATCAAGTTTTTGAAGATTGTTTTAACTTGTGCATACCTAACGTTGTGTTATTTCTGATCATGAATCTTGAATGCCTGGATCAAATCTCTCTTTCACAAATACAAATACAGGACAAGAAGTCAGTTACATGCGTATTATTACGCATGTCACTGACTTCTATGATTACTATACGCATTACTATGATTTACCCTCTTATGAAAATCGCAAAATTGCGAAAATCATTTCTGTCGTCAGCATGTGCACATTCATAGACATAAGAAATATGCCCACTATCTGAACCACCCTAGTTAATAACCAATTGACTTTCAACAAGAGCTAAATGTGACTGCCATCGTCATACGAAAAACAAAAATTGCAAAACAAAATTCCATTGCCCAGAAAAGATTAGCTTAATTATGGAAGACATTTACATAAAGAAAAACGTTGTTCGCTCTTTCAAAATGAAAAAAATCTTCAACGTTTCTGCATAATTTACATTCCGTAAGCCTATGGTGGTTCGAAGGAAGCTATAGAACCTCCTTAAGACTCATTGAGCAGTCCACAACTTTTATGAGATATGGTTACCAAAATTAAAGACTATATTTGAAATGAAGTCCTTTTTGCTAACTGCACAAAAGCAAAACGCTCAATTTTTCTCACGTGGCAATAAACATTTTAAACTCCATGCATTCTACTAGCGTTATTCGTAGCAAAATGGCTCTAAGCCGTAAATTTAAAATTCTTTAGTCACATGTTCATTTTAATCTTCTTTTAATTCATGTATCTAAATGAGATAGTTAAATTCGAAGTTCTTACTACCAAAATGATGTTCTATCATTTTTACATTAAATTATATTCTCCACCAATCGAGCCATGTTTTTAATTTTCTCATGTTTTTTAAAAGACTGTGAGGCTTCCCCAAAACACACATCTCGATACAAGCTGCCTTTTTAGCCATCGACATTACTCAATGGTGAAGCGCTCATTCCGGAACTGCGAGATCTGCTGTTCGAATCCCGATGTCGACAGGACGTCTTGTTGCAAGACACGAGCTAGAGTCGCAGAACTCACTTTTTTTTATGCATAAGTTTAGTATCATCAGGTAAATTTTCTAATAGACGACTTAATCCCTTTTCCCCCTTTAATCATTTACACAGACTAGAAAAACAAGCTTGCCTGTAAGTGATTACCTATAAGACAACTCTTCCAGTAGGTATATATTCTAAGTATTGTCTGCAGAAGGCAATTTGCGTTCAATTTAACCAGATTCCCATCCTAATAGTTTTCTCCCAACCACGATTTCTCTAAATTTCCTTAGTATAGGTTAACATGGCGCATCTTTTCTTTGATATTGGAAAGTTATTAGTTGGAAAGTTATATACGTATTATGAAACATTCGTGGAAAGCATGGAGGTGAGGCAAGGCAAAGATTTAGTGAAACATTTATGTGTAAATTCATGAAATTCATTAAGTTACTAGAATTTCCCTACACCTAATACTTCTGTATTAATTTTGAGCCGACTATTCGAATTTTTGTTTGAGCATAAATGAAAATTTATCCCATGGTCTTACTTTAGTATTCAAAAACCACATTACAGTCTCCACTAGAGCTAGTTTAAAGTAGTTTTATTCCCATAAAGTGATTTTATGGCTTTCCGCATTATTATTACTTAATACTTCCACGTAGGTATGTGAATATGATGTTGCCTTGTGCACATTGCAATTGTTTGAATGTTCACTTTCAAAATATAGAATGTACAATTTCTTTTCACTCCACTTCTCCTTTTAGATTTCAGGTAATAGGGTGTTTACATATCATCCCATTTTTCTTCGTTTTACCCCAGTCAGTATTTGTTTCTTCTGCAATCTTCACTCGATATTGTTATTTTCCAGCTCCTCTGTGTTTGAAATCGCATATCTACGATTCCAAACTTGTTAGACT
>JJRW01S0011176.1:37509-52037 GCA_001188405.1 Loxosceles reclusa | reverse complement strand
AAATTTTGTGGTAGTTTATCTATTGTCTTATATTTTGCACCTTATCTTGTATTCTATATGTTATTCATAAATGTAAAATTGTAAAATGTTAATTTGATTTAAATAAACGGCGTTCAGCGATCCTCGGATGTAGCAAATTTCACCGGGTCCTTGGCCGGGTGCGTGTCCGGGGACACGCGGGGTCTCTTGGCCTGGGGTGGACGCTGTCGCGGGGACCGGTCACCGGCTATCATCCAATACCCTCTTCGGAGGTGTGGGGGAGTAAAAAGAGGTATTACGATCAGCGGTTAGCCTTCGGTGGGTCTCCCGCCTTGGCCGCCGCTAGGTGGCTCCCACGTCGCCTCGGGCACTAAAACGGCAGTATCATCGAATCTAACCTTGCTACCGCCGGCAAACTCCGCCCCCACCAACCTCTCGCTGCCCCCTTTCACACCGCGCTTCCTGTTCAATCGCAGAACCAGCAGTTACCTTCGATGGACTTCGCGCATTGGCCGCCGCTAAGTGGCGCCCCCGTCGCTCCGCGCAGTAAAACGACAGTGACTCCGAATCTACCCGCGCTACCGCCGGCAAACTCCGCCCCACCAACCCCCCGCTGCCCCCTTTCACCCGTCGTGTTGAATTCAATCGCACGACCAGCAGTTAGCCTTCGGTGGACCGCCCGCCTTGGCCGCTTCTAGGTGGTGACCCGTCGACCCGCGCACTGAAACGACAGTATCTCCGAATCTGCCCGGGCTGCCGCCGCGAAACTCCGCCTCCACTAACCCCCCGCTGCCCGTTTTCCCCCGCGAGTCCAATTCAACCGTAGGACCAGCAGTTAGCCTTCGGTGGTCCTCCCGCCGTGGCCGGCGCAAGTTGTGCCCCCGTCGCCTCGCGCACAAAAACGCAGTATGCCCGAATCTAACCGGGCTACCGCCGCCAAACTCCGCCCCCACCAAACCCCCGCTGCCCCCTTTCACCTCGCGCGTCCAATTCAATCGTACGACCAGCAGTTAGCCTTCGGTGAGCCTGTCGCCATGGCCGCTGCCAGGTGGCGTCCGTTTCGCACCGCGCACTCAAACGGAACTCAGTAGAACAGCTAAGGTCAACTCTTCACAAGTTCAATGGGAGCCTGGCAGAGCAGGTGGAACACCGCCATGAATGGCCGCCATACTTACGATCTAGTGCCGAAAATAGGTGAAGTCCCGACTGGTGGGATTGGGTTCTTTGCAACCCTAGTCCTCACCGGAAACGGACGCTTCCCAGCATATCTGCATAGAACAAGGCATCTCCGAAGAGCGAGCTGCGCCTGCTGGGCGGAAAGGGGAGACATCGATCACTACGTCTTCCGATGCCCGCTAACCGAAGGCATTACTGCTGCCTCCTTTCACCCCGCGCGTCCGGTTCATTCGTACGACCAGCAGTTAGCCTTCGGTGGGCCTTCCGCATTGGCCGCCGAGAGGTGGCGCCTCGTCGCCCGGCACATTTAAACGGCAGTATCTCCGAATCTACCGCCGCCAATCCCCGACCCCACGAACCCCCCACTGCCCCTTTTCACTCCGGGCGTCCAATTCAATCATACGACCAGCAGTTAGCCTTCGGTGGACCTCCCGCCATGGCCACTGCTAGGTGGCGCCCCCGTCGAACCGTGCACTAAAACGGCAGTAACTATGAATCTACCCGGGCTACCGCCGGCAAACTCCGCTTCCACCAACTCCCCGCTGTCCCCTTTCGCCCCGCGCGCCCGGTTCAATCGTACGACCATCAGTTAGCCTTCGGTGGGTCTCCCGCCTTGGCCCACGCTAAGTGGCGCCCCCTTCGCCTCATGCACTAAAACCGCAGTATCTATAAATCTACCCGGGCTAGCGCCGCCAAAAGCCGCCTCCACCAACCCGCCGCTGCCCCCCTTCACCCGTCTAGTTCAATTTAGGATCAGCGGTTAGCCTTTGGTGGGTCTCCCGCATTGGCCGACGCTAGGTGGCGCCCCTGTCGCCTCGCGCCAGAAAACGGCAGCATCTCTTAATCTAACCGTTCTACCGCCGCCAAACCCCGCCTCCACCAACCCCCCGCTGTCCCCTTTCGCCCCGCGCGTTCGGTTCAATCGTACGACCAGCAGTTAGATTTCGGTGGGCCTCCCACATTGACCGCCGCCAGGTGGGGGCGGAGATTGGCGGCGGTAGCCCGGGTAGATTCGGAGTTACAGTCGTTTTAGCGCGCGAGGCGACGGGGGCTCCACCTAGCGGCGGCAATGGCTGGTGGCTCACCGAATGCTAACCGCTGATCCTAAAATTGAAGTTCAATTTTAGGATCAGCGTTTTAGGATTAGGAACAACCGAAGAAGCATAGGGTGAAGGGGGGGGGGAAACGGCGGGTTGGTGGAGGCGGCGTTTGGCGACGCTAGCCCGGGTAGATTCATGGACACTACAGTTTCAGTGCGCTAGGCGAAGGGGGCGCCACCTGGCGGTGGATATGGCGGGAGGACCACCGAAGGCTAACTGCTGGTCGTATGATTGAATTGTCGCCCGTGGTGAAAAGGGACAGCGGGGGGTTTGTGGGGCGGAGTTTGGCGGCCGCAGCCCGGGTAGATTCGGAGATTCTGGCGTTTTAGTGCTCCGGGAGACGGAAGCGCCACCTCGCGGCGACCAATGCGGGAGGCCAACCAAAGGCTAACTGCTGGTCTTGCGATTGAATTGGACGCGCGGGGTGAAAAGGGGAAGTGGGGAGTTGGTAGAAGCGGAGTTTGGCGGAGGTAGCCCGCGTGGATTCAGAGATACTGCCGTTTTACTGCGCAAAGCGACGGGGGCGCCACCTGGCGGCGGTCATGGGGGAGGTCCACCGAAGGCTAACTGCTGGTCGAACGGTTAAACCGCACGCAGCAGGTGAAAGATGGAAGCGGGTGATTGGTGGGGCGGAGTTTGCCGGCAGTAGAGAAAACGGTAGTGTAGCGTGCGCTACGGAGATGCCCCGTTCCGGAGAACATTCATCTCACAGCTATGCTTGACATTGATCCGCGGTGGGAAGATCTCAGTCTATATTTCTGATTCCGAGGTATATTACCTCGATGCATCATTCTCTGCGAAGACATGAGGGCTCGAGCCCAGGCTCTATCCCGCCGCACCCAAGCGGGCGCCACGTTTTGGCGGTGTTCCGAGTACTCGGAATCAACCTGTCTTTGCTAATCGTCCATTTCCGAGCCTGAGCGTCCCTCGACCTCTCGCCGATGATGTGCGGCGAGTTGGTCAAAGTTCTCGCTACGGTCGTGAGGGCTGCGTAAGTCAATACACGGGTTCGCTTTTGCACGAACCTCCCGTGTAAGGCCTTCGGTTAGCGGGCATCGGAAAACGTAGTGATCCACGTCTCCCCTTTGCGCTCCGCAGGCACAGCTTGCTCTTCGGAGATGCCTTGTTCTATGCAGATAAGCTGGGAAGCGTCCGTGTCCGGTGAGGATTTGAGTTGCATAGAACCCAATCCCACCAGCGAAGGTGGGGACCCACACACCCCTCTGCGGGGGGGGGGGTCCGTTAAGCCTGACCCGTCAATAAGACTTTCAGGCTGATGTTAAACGTGTTAACAGGCTTGGCAGGACCAACGGGGAGGAAGGCCCAGCTGGCCCAACCCTAGAGGCGTGCCGTCCAAATCAGAGTAGATCGGTACAGCCTTCGTACATCATTCTCCGTGTAAGCGAGACGAGATGCCGAGAACAAGCTCAGCTCGTCCCCGTCGAACCCAGACGGGCGTCTCGAGAGTTGGTGCGTAGGCTAGGCCTGTTTAGACCTTGCTTACGAGATGTCCGCAGACACCGAGGATGGCTCAATGGATTCAGAAATGCAACTGCAATTGTCACTGCAAAACCTTCCTAATTCCGCATATACACGCTCTATCATCCTCATTTTCCCTATCTATGTGCGGGTTCGCTTTAGAGCGAATACTTTGGGCAATGTGTGCCCTTATCGGACATGAGTAGATGTAATGGTCTACATACCCCGTTCTGCTTCCACACGCACAGCCGGCGTTTCGTATACGTTGAACCCGAGATATGTCGGGAAACGTACGTGTCCGGTGAGCACATGAGTTTCGAAACACACAGGCACCGCCGTCGGGACTTCGCTCACTTTACGGCTGATTCCGTAAGTGTATCAGCCACTTCGGGCATTGTTCCATCGGCTCTGCCAGGCTTGTGACGACGCTGCATGAAATGCTGTCTTAAGCTGTTCCCTAGACATTGGGAGTGTATCGGTGACAGTCTCTAGTCTGGTTGCGGTCTTTGCCAATACATGTGCCAACTCGTTACCCGGAGTCCGGCAATGCGCTCGGACCCAGATGAGCTTGACACTTCGTCGGCTGCGTTCTGCGGCCACCGCCGTCGCAAGACTCCAGATTAACTTTGTGGTATTCTCTAACGTCACAAGCGCGTTCAAGACTAATTGGCTATCCGACAGGATGCGCACGCTCTTTCCGGACGGTAAGCAACTGGCCCACTCGACTGCTCGTAGCAAAGCTAGAGCCTCTGCCTGAAACACTGTCGACCCATCGGTGAGTCTAAACTTCTGGTTGGTACCTGGTATGCCATCTTCAACGACGCAGAACGCGTCGCCTACCCTTTGACCCACCTTGGATCCGTCAGTAAATATCTCGATGCCTTCATCCAGATCAGATCCAGATGTCCAGGAACAGTATGGCCTGCCCATCGGATGACATCCTGAAATATTCACCGGCTTCTCCTTCAACGGCTGAACATGTGATAAATGATCACATCTCACCCGTAAGGTACCCGCTCGAAACAAGGCCGCTTCTTGCGAAACAACCAGGTCGAGCGGCAGCAGTCCTGCAATTACGCATAAGGGGGGCATCTGTCGAGGCAGTGCGGTACGATCTAGTTATTCGAATCGCACAAATTCTTTGCCGGGATGGAGGCCAGAGCCCTAACCAACCGAGAGTTGGCCGTGCTCTTAAACCAGGCCGCCGCCGCATAACAAACCATTCTCTCTATGGCTATTTTGTACAGTACTTTAAGTGCATCTCCTTTGAGGCCCCAGAGTACCCGGGCGAAATATGCGAGTCGGTTAGTCACCTTTTCGACTTTTTCCTTCACCCAGGCGACATGCTGAAGAAACCCCAGATTTTCATCAATCATAACACGGACGAGCGTCAATTCCTTTACTGCTCGTATGACCGCATTATTCATCCTGAAAGTCGGGAAACTCTGAGTGAGTCTCAACCACTTTCTGGCGATAATGATTGCCGTTGTTTTGGCTGCGCTGAAAGTTATCTTGTGAGTTTGGCTCCACTCCCATAACTGCTTTAAGGCTACATTCGCGGGTGTCTCGAGATACGTAATGGTTCTCGCCTCGACGAAGAGCAGGATATCGTCCGCGTACGCTTGATCCCTAACCCCAGTTGGAAACTGGAGCTCGAGAGCAGAGTTCGCTACTAGATTCCACAGATATGGGCTTAGACACGAATCTTGCGGTGTTCCGCGCTGGAAGCGTTTCACGTATCTGTCCTCGCGGACCTGCAGGTACACTTCTTTGTTACCTAGGTAACTTTGTACCGCTCGATAAAGGTTGGGAGGACAGTCCATCCGTTTCAGAGCCCACAAGATGTCAGGCCACCAAGTGGCATCAAATGCTCCCTCGACGTCGAGAGAGATCAGCGCACAGGCTCTATTCCCAGCTTTCACTGTTTGTACCCGCTCAATCACGTTGGGCAGAGCCAGTGTCGTCGACATCTCGGATCTGAAGCCAAATTGGTTTTGACTCAGAAACCCTAGTCTCTCAGAGTGGAAGGTAAGCCTCCCTAAGAGAAGCTTTTCTTAGACCTTCCCTAGAATCGGGAGCAGGCATATGCCACTCCGCCCTTTCACTTCACTAGGGTCCTTGCCCGGTTTCGTGAGAAGAACTAACTTCCCCTTCTTCCAGACTGTCGGAAACACTCCGTACGTTAGACATGCTGAAAACAAGTCTGCAAGGAATTCGACACTCACTCTGCTAATGATCTCTTTAGTCAGCTTATCAAACCCCGGTGCCTTCCCCTTAGGCAGGCACTGGACCACTCGTGATACCTCTTGCGGTGTGAAACTCCGGTCGGGTTCTCCCCGAGGCGCGGGCCCCACTTCCCGCCTGAGGGCCGTCATTGCGGCAGTATCATCCAGTATGTTATCCTCCTTAAAGAAGGTGCCCAATATTTCGTCCACTGTTTCGCTGACTGTTTGGGTCATCGTGCCATCAGCTTTACGTAGAACATCAAGTACTGACGTATAGCGAGTTCTTCCACTGACCAGTTTATAGACTGATTGAACTGGGTTTGAGCTAGCCTCTTCGCAGAATTTTCTCCCGGATTCCCGCTTGGCTTAATTGATTAAGCGCCGATACTGGGCACGCGCTTTGCGGAAGATCAGTCCTTTGCGGAGCCTCTCTTCCGCGTTCGACTCGTGCCGGAAGAGCCTCCTTAGCTTGCGTACTCGGATTCGTTCCGTTCGCAGCCGGGAATTCCACCATGGAACAGGGCGGAATGCAGGAATGTCTTTGTGCGAAGGTCTACAATTTGCCTTGCAAGCAGTTGTGAGTCCAAGATTGAATTTGGCAGCAGCCGCATCCACTTGGTCACCGTTCGTGGCTCTACAAATGTCCATAGCAACGTCAACGGACAGCTCATTTATGCGTTCGTCTAACGCCACCCAGTTCATGCGTTTAAGGTTCAGTCGGCCAGTGGTTTCCCTCGCAACAGAGTCCGGTCTACCGATCTCAAAGGTTATGAATCTATGATCGCTCAGGGTGACCTCGTAAGAGACCTCCCAGCCGATCACATGTGACGCCATGTCGCCACTTGCAATGGTAACATCGATTCAGGAGTCACCCCTCACCGTCGAAAAGGTCGAGAAAGAGTGTGGGTCGTTGAGAATGTGCATCCCGTGCTCAGCAACGAATTCAGCTAGCAGCCTTCCTGACTCATCAGTTTGCCTCCAGCCCCAACAGTGGTGTTTGGCATTCCAGTCACCTCCGACTAGAAATCGCTTACCGCTCCTTGTGAGCAAGTCTTCGATAATCCGGAATGTCGGTTCCATCGCCTCCGATGGGGGCGAGTAGACCGACACCTGGTGGATCGCCTTTCCGGATACTTGGATGGTAGTAGCGACGACCTTGGGCGTTACAAGGGTCGCGAAGTTTGACAGGCCGGGGTCTGTAATCAGGATTGCACATCTCGGTAACTCACTCCGTGTGTGGACCCTTCTCAGGTGATTAGGTATATCCCGAAGCGCATACGCCCGGCGTCTCACACCAGGCAAATATGGCTCTTGCAAGAGGACAACATGGTATCCCTTTGACACTTCGACCATCAACCGACTCGTGGCTGTGTGGGCATGCGCAGCATTAAGCTGAAGCACTCGGAGATGTGGTGTACTGTCTATCGCGTGGAGAAACGTTCCGCAGCTGCTAAAGCCTTGACGTAGCTCGGACAAGTCCGGCTAAGTGCGGAGTGCTGGGACTCTGTGGTCCCTGGTTTCCCTGCGTTTGCCCTTACGCAGTTAATGCAACTCATGTTGCATTGCACTCATGTTGCGTTGCTTTGCACTCATCAGCGTGTGCCTGGTCACACTTTGCACATATTTTCTCCTTCTGCGCACATCTGTGCGATGTATGCCCGAACCCAAGGCATCTATAGCACCGCACTACAGAGAGATAGTGGACGACTCTATGAGAAGTCCATCCCGCTGTGAGCCTTTTTAGTTCCAGAATGTGCTTGGCGGCTGCACTTGAGCACTCGAGAACCCAGTGTTTCTCCGCCACTGCCCGTCGACCGTTGAGGGTGAACAAAGGCTTCACGCCTGGGTCCTTGAAAACCTCATATTTGGCCGACAGGTACTCCTTGATGCCTGCCGCGTCCTTTTCACACGGTAGGTCACAGACCAGAACGCGGGGAAGTCGCAAACGGTGGTCTACCACCCTGGCGGAGGTGCTCATCTCCGGATGAGCCTGTATCGCCTCGCGCAAGGCGGTAGCCCCTTTAGCGTTGACGCATTGAATGAGGACGCCTTGTCCCCGTATTTCCCGCACATACTTAAGACCCGAACTGCCACGTTAGGGTCAATTTGTGCCTTAAGATTGGTAACAACCTCGCGGCTTGTCCCCTCCGTAACCTTCGGGTACAGCAGGAATCGGGTTGCGTCCTCTCTAGCGTTCCGCTTTCTAGCTTTAGGCTTTTTAGCCTTAGAAGTGCTGCCCGCCTGCTGAAGTGCAGGCGCAGCGCTCATCTTTTGGCTTTTTGCCTTTTTCCGTTTCTTGTACACGACTTCCTTGAAACCATCATCCAAGGCATCATTGGTCAC
Organism: Loxosceles reclusa; assembly: GCA_001188405.1. Taxonomy (NCBI): domain Eukaryota; kingdom Metazoa; phylum Arthropoda; class Arachnida; order Araneae; family Sicariidae; genus Loxosceles; species Loxosceles reclusa. The sequence continues at coordinate 43,735 of JJRW01S0011176.1, read as the reverse complement.
CACTGCTGCCTCAGTGGGAGCTTCTTTCGCCATCTCTATGACCTCGGCTCTCCCCCTGAGCCGTGCACATTCCAAAATTAGCTCCGTACAAAAGTCCTAGAACATGCCAAGACGATTGCTCCACTCCTCTGTCTGAGCGTGGGACAGCTTGTTACTAGTGCTCTTCAAGTACTGGCGACGTTTTGCCAGTATCTCATCTTTACGTCGCATTGCTCGTTGCTCGAACGTTTCTTGTTGCGAGTGCGTTTCCACCACCTCAGCTGGCCCGGGGTCCGTGTCCGGGCTCGGCATCTCCGTTTTCACTACCACCTTTTCCAAAATAACCTCACTATCTTTCTCATTATCATTGAACTCAGTGTGTAGCATGTCTGAATTCAATGTAAATTTCGCCACAGTTAGAGAGAGAGAAAAGCCCATTCTCCCAGGGCCGGGTGGACGGCGTTCATACACGAACCTGCCATCCAATGAAGTCTGCACCGCTCTTGGTAGTCTCCCTGATGGCTTCCGGCTGAGGAGATACGACAAGACTGGAGTGTGCATCATGCCCCTCTTTCCAGTGCCCAAGGGCGGCCTCTCGACCGTTGATCCCAAGAGTTGTACTCCCAGGGTTAGCGTCCTGCCAACCATGCCACACTCAACAGTTTTCCATCACCAGTTCTGACTACCTCCAGCCGGTCGAACTCCCGAAGGAGATGCGATTGCTCGAAACGAACAGAATTCGTGAGCCGAGGACTTCCCCTCAAAGCCCCGATGCCCACTGCCGAAGGCTTCGACAGCGTTCGACGATACTTCGTAAAGTCTTACTGTATCTCCGGGCAAGCCTTTGTCAGAGGCTCAGTCGCTGGGGTTTTAACTTTCTGTAATTATATACCAAATCGCAGCGCATGCAACCTACTCTTCGTGCATGTGTGTTAGTATATGCTTACCTGTGCCCATCCAACGACATCGAAGATCGGTAGCGTTGGTTCCCCATCGCTTTTTCCTCCCTCGTGTTGTCGTTGTTGGTCGTCCCGCATCTCACGTTTGCCAGGCGTGGATCGGGACTCATAATATATCTGGAGACAGACGTTCTGCGTCAGAAAACCTAGGTTCTCCGACCGTCACAGCCGACTCTTGCTTACACTCGAGTTACACTCTTCCGTGCTCGTTTCCCTGCACTCTCCCGTGCATGCGGAACCTCGAGTTACTCATGAACAGGGCGGTTATAACACACTATATATAAGTGCGAAGAAAAAGATCAAGAACCAAATATTTTTGGGTTTTATTGCCCGAAGGCTTTTATTAATTTTTAATCCTCTTGGTAACCCAGGACGTCCGGTCAAAGATTATTTTTTACCTGACAATTGAAGGAGGGCAGGAGAGTTTGACAAGCTCCCCGCGCGTCCGTTGTGTCCCCGTAATGCGCCGGGACCCTCCTCCACCAATCGGTCACTCCCGCGTGTCTTGGGCAAGACTCGGCTTACGAGCAGGTCGGACACACCCTCGTCCCCCGCTAATGCTTGGGTCCGGAGACTACGACCTGTGGTTCGCATGACGCTAACCAGTGTGGGCAATCCCGAGAGTGGTCGTTTCATTGATCCACCCCCGGACCTCTCAACCTCGTTCGAGCCGTTTGGAAGGCTCACGAGGGCTCCCCAAATGGAACTTAATCCGTTCGGAGGAATCCTCTCTGGGTGCGACCATATTTTACTGTGTTCGCGTGTTGGAGTCCGTTGACCAATCGGTTCCGTCAATTCCTTCAAGTCTTAGTTCGGAATGGCTGCCTCGGCCTAGGTAACTCCAGAAGGGAGCCACTTCGGTGTCAGCCGCTGCCACGCCTCCATGTTTCTACGATAGGTATCAAAGGACACTAAGACAAGTCTCACAAGCGGATCAGGACCTCCGGGTGCCCTGAAGTACTCGCAGGAAGCACGAAGCTTCCTGGGGCTTCCTGGGGCTCTGTTGCCGATGGAGCATCCATCGCGCCCCCAAAGCACCACTCATCACCGATCCACTCGCCAAGACCCCTCCGTCGGGCCGGCCACTGGCCGTAGCAGTTCCCCCTTTAGGTACTCATGTCCTCCTGGAAGCAGGTTTCTCTGCAACCCATAGTTAATCCACGAAGGTCTGACGCGGCTTAGAGTACCGTTGGGATAACCGCCTTGATCCTCCTCAAATCGCCTCCAACGAGGATGAAACACGTCAGTGCTAGCCGCTGGTCTGTGGTGAGTTGCATGAGTTCGTGACTCGGTCACGGAGTAGGAAGCAAATTATCCCTCTCTACCAAGTCCCCGATCTCACTACCACTCGCATACGGACTAATTGGATGCTTGGGAGAATACGGGCAGCGTGGGTTGGTGACGGCAACATTTGGCGGCGGTAGCCCGGGTATATTCGCAGATACTGCCGTTTAAGTGCACGGGGCGACGGAGGCGCCACCTTGCGGCGGCCAATGAGGGAGGCCAACCGAAGGCTAACTTCTGGTCGTGCGATTGAATTGGACGCGCGGGGTGAAAAGGGGAAGCGGGAGTTGGTAGGGGTGGAGTTTGCCGGCGGTAGCACGTGTAGATTCGGGTAATGCGGGTAATGCGGGAGGCCCACCGAAGGCTAACTGCTTGTCATACGATTGAACCGGACGCGCGGGCGAAAGGGGACTGCGAGGGGTTTGTGTGGGCGGGGTTTCCCGGCGGTAGCCCGTGTCGATTGGAAGATACTTCCGTGTGTGTGTGCGAGGCGACGAGGGCGCCACCTAGCGGCGGCCAAGGCGTGAGACCCACCGAAGGCTAACTGATGGTCGTACGATTGAATCGTACGCGCGAGGTGAAAGGGGGAAGCGGGGTTCCGTGGGGGCGCGAGATTGGCGTCGGTAGTCCGAGCAGATTCTGATATACTGCCGTTTTAGTGCGCGAGGCGACGGGGGCGCCACCTAGCGGAGGCCAAGGCGGAGGCTAACCGCTGATCCTAAAATTGAACTAGACGCGTATGGTGAAAGGGGGCATAGGCGGGTTCATAGAGGCGGCGTTTGGCGGCGCTGGCCCAGGTAGTAGATTCAGAGTTACTGCCGTTTTAGTGCGCGGGGCGACGGGGGCGCCACCTGGCGGCGGCCAAGGCGGGAGCCCACCGAAGGCTAACTAGTGGTCGTACGATTGAACCGGACGCGCGAGGTGAAAGGTGGCAGAGGAAACGGTAGTGTAGCGTGCCCTACGAAGATGCCCCGTTCCGAAGAACATTCATCTCACAACTCTGCTTGACATTGATCCACGGTGGGAAGATCTCAGTCATTTGTTCTGACCCCGAGGTTTATTACCTCGATGCATCATTCTCTGCGAAGAGACGAGGGCTCGAGCCTGAGCTCGATCCCGCTGAACCCAAGCGGGCGCGTTTTGGCGGTATTCCGACTAATCGGAATCGACCCGTCTTCGCTAATCGTCCGTTTCCGAGTCTGAGCGCCCCTCGACCTCTCGCCGCTGACGCGCGGTGATTTGGTCAAGGTTCTCACTGCAGAAACGTCCGACCTCGTTGCAAACCCTCCGGTCGTTAGGGTTGCGTAAATCTGTACATGGGTTCGCTTTTGCACGAATATCCCATGTAATGTCTTCGGTTAGCGGGCATCGGAAGACGTAGTAATCCACGTCTCCCCTTTCCGCCCCGCAGGCGCAGCTCGCTCTTCGGAGATGCCTTGTTCTATGCAGATATGCTGGGAAGCGTCCGTGTCCGGTGAGGACTTGGGTTGCAAAGAACCCAATTCCACCAGTCGGGACTTAACCTACTTTCAGCACGAGACCGTAAGTATGGCGGCCATTCATGGCATTGTGCCACCTGCTCTGCCAGGCTCCCATTGAAATTGAGAGAAGAGTTGACCTTAGCTGTTCTATTGACTTGGGTACTGTGACCGTGGTTTCCCCAAGTCGTGTGGCTGCCTTCGCCAATTTGTCGGCTAACTCATTCCCTGGTGTCCCGCAGTGGCCCCGCACCCAGAGGAGCTCAACAGGACGCCGGCTGCGCTCTGTAGCGATTGCCTCCGCTAGACTCCAGATCAAATGAGATTTATTGTTGAGCGTCTCAAGCGCATTCAACACCGACATGCTGTCCGAGATAAATCTTACTCTTTGGCCGGGCGGAAGCGATCCGGCCCATACCACTGCCTTCAGAAGAGCCACGGCCTCTGCTTGAAATACTGTTGACCCATCGCTGAGTCTCAACTTCTGGTTGTCACCAGGAATGCCGTCGGCGATGACGGAAAAGACGCCGCCAACCTTCTGGCCTTCCTTTGACCCATCGGTGAAAATCTCAACGCTCTCATCGGTCTGGTCACCAGGTGACCAGTCGCAATAAGGTCGTTCCCCAGGGTGAGATGCCATAGGGTTCACCGGCGTCTCCTCAAGGGCTTCCACTTTTTCAATGTGGATGCAATTCTCGTTGAGGGTGCCTGCTCGGAAAGCTGCCGCCTCCTGAGAGACGCCAAGATCGAGCGGCAGTATCGCTCTAAGACCAACAAGGCATCGGTTGAGACAGTTCGGTATGCTCTGCAGATGCGGAGAGCGCAGAGTCTTTGAATCGAGGCTAGGTGACGGATCATTCTCTTGTTCCGCCCGTCTTTCCACCAAGCCCCGGCAGCGTACGTGACTACTCTTTCGATGGCTCGCAAGTAGAGAACTTTGAGTGCGGTACCGTTAAGCCCCACGTCGCTCGCGCAAAGTAAGCCAGTTGACTCACAACTCGCTCTACTTTCGACTTTACGTAGGCTAGGTGAGGCAGAAACCCCAAGCTGGAATCAACGATAACGCCTAGGACCTTCATTTCCTGCACAATCTCGATTACTGAGTTATCCAAAGAAAGTCCCAGGGCTCGGAGTGAGTCCGTTCCGATTTTTGGCTATAACTATAGCAGTAGTCTTAGCTGCGCTAAATTCGATTTTATGAGCCAGGATCCACTCCCTTAACTGCTTCAAGGCTTGGTTTGTCGGCAGTTCGAGATCCGAAGTTTGCTCTCCCTCCACGAACACAGCAGGAGATCGTCCGCGTAAGGCTGCACCATGACCCCAGTCGGCAGACTGAGTTCCAGTGCAGTATTCGCTACTAGATTCCACAGGAACGGGCTTAGGCAGGAGCCTTCAGGCGGGCCACTTTGTAGTTGCTTTTCAAAGATGTCGTTACCCACCTCCAAGTACACTGTCCGATTACTTAAGTAATCATGTACCACTCGATAGTGGTTGGACGGGCAGTGCATCTTATGAAGCTGGCTCAGTATGTCAGGTCACCAGGTGGAGTCGAAGGCACCTTCGACATCCAGTGACACCAACGCGCAGGATTTATTCTCAGCTTTGGCCGACCGTGCCATCGAAATGATGTTATGCAGGGCTAGCGTTGTCGATTTTTGGGCTCTGAAACCGTACTGATTAGAGTGCAGGAACCCAAGCTTTTCGGAGTGGTGCGTGAGTCGGCCTAATAGTAGCCGCTCGTACACTTTCCCCAGTATTGGGTGGAGGCATATGCCTCTTCTACCTTTTACGTCCCTGGGGTCCCTACCGGGTTTCGGGAGGAGGATGAGTTTCCCCTTCTGCCAGACTCGTGGGAAAACTCCGTAGCCTAGACACACTGAGAACAGATCCGCCAGGAAATCGAGGACCAGACGCTTCACTATCTCTTCCGTTAACAGGTCATTACCCGGCGCCTTCCCTTTCGGGAGGCTCCTTACAACCTGCTCCACCTCCTTGGGCGTGAAGTCGCAGCCTGGGTTACCCCCGGACGCTGTTTTCACAGCCTCGCGTGTGGCTTGCATGGTTGCGGTGTCATTAACTCTCAGGTCCTCCTTGTAGGGTACGCTGAGAATCTCTTGGACCGTTTCATCCACAGTGCTACTCATTGTGCCATCCGCTCTCCGGACGGCACTCAGCATATTTGGCTTTCGAGCTTTGCCACTGGCTAGTTTATAGGCCGCTTTGAACGGGTCTGGGCTAGCGGATTCGCAGAATCTGACCCAGGAATCTCTCTTAGCTTGAGTAATCGATTGCTTATATTGGGCTCTAGCCTTACGGAAGAGAAGTCCCTTTCGGGCCCTCTCCTCTTCGGCCTGTTCACACTGGTACGCTCTCCGTAGTCGTCGGACGCGGGCGCGTTCCGAACGGAGCCTCGAATTCCACCAGGGAACAGGTCTGTACTTTGGCTTGTCGGTGTTATTTCGAGCACAGCAATCCTGGCAGGCTTTGGTTAGCATTGAGTTGAACTCGGCGACTGCTTCGTCCACT
>JJRW01S0011128.1:63472-73481 GCA_001188405.1 Loxosceles reclusa | reverse complement strand
CCCTTCTTTTCTGCAAGCTCAAGAGTTCCTTTAAACTTATCAACGTATTCAAGATGCCGCAACCCCTCGATGAGCTTAGTAGTTCGTCGAACCCTTCCCAGATAATCGATGCCTTTAACGAGGTACGGTGACCCAAACTGCACGACATATTCCATATGTGGACTCAGTACCGTTCTATAATACAACAGGAGAACAATTTCTCTCTTATGACGTTTCAAATGGTTTTACAAAAACCTTAACATCTTGTTAGCTTTTTCAACCGCTGAAATGCAGTGATTTCCAAATTTAAGATCCTTATTCAAAATAACGACCAAATATTTCAGACAGTCCTCCCTGCGAGTTCTTTCACTTCTATCCAGTAGTTAAATTCCTTGCTTTTTCTTGCTGAATGCATCACTTTACATTTCTCAATATTAAAGAACATAGCCCACTTTTGCTCCCATTCCGCTAGTTTGTTTATATCGTTTTGAAGTTCCAGGGCTTCAACTTCATTGTTTACAATTCGTATGACCTTAGCGTCATCCACAAATAATGGTAATAAATTATTTGACTCCCTCCCCTTAGTCATTCAGGTAAATAAAAAAGTGTCTCCCAAAACAGATCCTTGAGGGACGCCACTCGCATTTCCAATCTGAGTAAAATCCATTAACTTGCTTTCGATTAGTTTAGTTAGCCAATTGCTTGACCATCTGACTAACGTGCCACCAACACATATTTTTCCTAATTTTTTCTATTAATTTGCTGCGAAATATCTTATCTCGATTTCCATAAGATTATGGACAAGTTACGTGGAGGGGCGCTGTTTTTATTATATAGTTCTTTTGTGTAACAAGGTCATAAAGTGACAAAAGGTTTGTCACAACATGATGTTTCATTCCTAAACCCGTGGTGAGAATTTTGGATGAGAGAGTGTTTCTAAAAAGACTGTTAATTGGCGTTTAATAATAACCTCGGCAATCTTCCCTATAACTGAAGTCAGGCTTATTGGAAGCTAATTAGCTATTTGTCTGTCCCACCTTTAAAACTACGAACGGCCTTAGTCAGTTTCCATTCCTCAGGAACTACACATGTATTAAACGACTGGGTAGAAATGTTTTGCTATGCTTCAGGGAGCAAATCAGTGCCTTCAACTATCCTCGGGTAAATTTCATCAAGTCCTGGAACTTTTAATTTTAGACAGTTGTTTATCTGTTTTTCGATAACAATAGTAACAATCTTCTCAGGTATTATGCCAATATTAACTTCGAGTATCCTATTTTGGAGAAAAACCGAAGCAACGTAATTATTAAGAAACTTTTGCGCGCGCGCTATATCAAAATCATCTGCAATAATATCTCAGTCTGGAGACAAAAGAGGTCCTATCTTTTCAGAACTACTCTTGCGACTTTTCTCGTAGCTGAAAAATGCTTCTAGGTTGGAATTTATATTTTTCGCGATTGCTAACTCTGTTCTTTTCAATTCGTACCTTATACTAAAATTTTCTTCTAGTTTGATTGTAAGTATCCCTGTCTGCATTGTAGGAGGTCGGTCACTGGTCATAAACCAAAATCGACACTAAGCAGCGCGACGTGTCTGCCACCATCTACGGCCTTCATCAGGCGAATGACTGGAGAGATGGTGGGCGTCGGGATTTATATACTGGGAGAAAAGAAACCCAGGGATTTCCTTTTCTCCATGGGGAAATCCCCGTCTTGCGGTGGTATTACTGGTGGGTAACGTGCTGTGCTCGTGTGAGATCACGGTACGAGCTCGGCAGATGGTTGGAGCGATTTGTCGCTTTGTCCTTGATCTGTTAGGTTTCTCATTATATGATTCAAGGAATAATCGGCTTCTTCGGTTGGAAATGTTTTTGTGCAGCATTTCAAAGGAATCAAAATCGGGTTTATGTTTTGACTCAAAAGCATGCTCGGCAAGATGGGATCTGAAGTCCTTTTGCTGGACGGCTCGAGCATGCTCTTTGAGCCGGACCGAAACACCTCGTTTTGTTTCACCGACGTACATCTTGTCAGTCATTTCACGGTATGCGATAAACGACACCCGTTGATTCACCATGAGGAATCGGATCCTTCACATGAGTAAACATGTCCCGAAGCGAGGAGCACGGCTTGTAGTATATGTTTTTACCGGTCTACCCTAGTATCCGTGATATTGCTTCGGACACCTGTTCGACGTAAGGCAGAACGACCCTTGCCTTTACTTCCCGCTGCTCGCTTCCGGACCCAGCAATTCCAGAGGTACCACAATTCCGCAAAATATACCTCTTTGGATAGCCGTTTAATCTCAGGGTCCTGTTTGTGTGTTGGGCATCCTGGTTCATCACTGCCGCAGTGGGATTACGGCCGACCGTGTGACGTTCTGACAACTGACGCTTTGTGGCAGGTCGGATGGTGAGACCTCAAATCCAGGTGCCTGTCGGTGTGAGTCGGCTTGCGATAGATTGTTGTAGAAATATTTTCATTGACGTCAAAGGAGACGGCAATGGAATATGGGCACGTGGTGCGAAAGATTTAAACTAAGTTCAACACAAACTAGGTTTTATGTAGAAAATCTAATTGGTCAACACAGAAAAGGATTAGAAAAGGCTAACAGAATACCTAGAGAACAAGCACCACCTTGACAAATCTCAATCACGGGTTCGCTATCGGCTTTTGCTGGATTTCCTGGCTATGTTGGAATTTCTGGGAACAAGGCAGCAGAAGGAGTCGCAAAGTGTACTTCTTCCGATGGCTGTCTGAAGATGCCAGTTCCATTTATCGATCGGGCCTGTTATCGGTTCCCACCCTTGCTCTGGCTGGCAGCGTTTTTGAAACAGTCAGGTTGAAAATAAATTGCATGCCGTTAAGCCTGTTTTGGGTGTCGGGTCGTGCAGCCGTTCACGTCGAGAGGCAGTTCTACTGACGCGCCTTCGCAGTGGCCATATGACGGACTACTGTGCTGAGGAGCCTGGGTTCGAGTACCGGTTGGCATAGGTGTGTGTGTGTTTGTCTTCACCTTAATTCATGTTCATCTCGTGTCTGGCACAGTATGATCTTAATAGGTCCTTGAGCCATAATTAAAAAAACCATCAATCGGAGTGGACATACTCGATGCATTTATGGGTTTTATCCGAGAAGTGAGGTTTCACCTTCTTAGCCTCATTGCTATTCATCAGATATTTATTGATTGGCCTGTTTTCCGACACCTTCGTTTTACCTTTTTTCGGTCTCATCGGTTTTAAATCTTTCAGACATTTTAGGCTCATCATGCGATTTCAACCTTTTGGAGCGCTTTTTGTTTTCTCTTCATTTATATCATCAGGTTTGATATTTTTCTTTCCATTTTGTTTTGAAAGTGTTTATGTATTTCCTCTTGCACGAATTTTATTGTCTCTTTTCCCTATTCTGTTGCCTGTTTGACACCTGTTTTTAGTTTTGTGTTCCAGCCGTCACTTATTCAGCCTTGTTTTTGTATTTGGCACAACTTGGCCTCTTTCAAGGCCCTTATGCCACTGAACTCTAAGAACCCAACCAACCTACAGAACAAGAGCAGATTAGTGAAAGAAAAAGAAATTCCAGAAACCAAAGAAAATGTGCAACAAAAGATTCCATATAAACGATAGCGGTATAGTGAAACTGAGTGGGAAACCGAAAACGGATGTAGCGCGTTACAAATAGATGCAAAAAACACATATATGGATGCCGAAAACGACAACAAAACAAACGATCAGGAAGTTTCAATTAATGAGCAGAGAAATAAAATTGACGATGGCAACAGGAAAACAAAGACAGAAAACATGTAAGACTCGAGGCCAGTCAGGATCGTAAGTCAAAAATTCCAACACACTTATAGCATTCGTAGAGCGTGAGCCGTAGACTTGCCTTATGCGCCGTACCCGTCTCACAAGAGACTTTTGACGGCTACCCCTATGGGAATTCCAGCAGTTTGGTGGTGGCAGCATCACGATATAAGAGGGTTTTTCAGGGTTTGTCCTGGCAGGTCCCGTCGTGCCTGTGGTTGGAAACATGAACTCTAAAACGTAAGTGGACATTCTGGACGATGCCGCTCTCCCAACTCTATGGCAATATTTCGGGGAAGGCCCATTTCTCTTCCAGCAGGATAACTGCTCCATTCACACATCGAGACTTGTGCAGCCAGGGTTTGACGAAATGGGTGTTCCAAAACTGGACTGACCTTCTCAGATACCCGATCTCAATCCCATAGAACATTTTTGGGACGAAATAGAACGCCAATTACGTCGCCAGCCAAACCGAGCATCCTCACTGCCAGCACTCACTTCCGTTGTGATCGACTCCTAGAAGTCCATTTCTATGGCCCCTTATCGAAAACTGGTGGAAAGTCTCCCCCAGACGTGTGCAGGATGTTATCGATGCAAAAGGGGGACCAAGATCATATTAATAAATGCCTCAGTACTCTCCGAGTACTGATGCATTTCTTGGAATTGCTTAGACCAACCATTCTATCTATATGCTGGTGCATTGTGGAGATATGCCGCACAAAAAAGCATGTTATATATTGGCAACTACAGCAAAATAAATTTATCAGAGCAGCGACAAAAGCGCCGTGGTATGTCAGAACAATCCAACCACATGAAGAATGTAATTTAGAGTGTGGTGAAGACTGCTAAAAAAGACGAGCTGAAAAATCGTTTCAAAATTTAAACGACCATCCAAACGTACTACTGAATGCCATTAGGAACTGTAATAGTGCAAGAGACCAAGAAGTGTTCTGAAGTAGAACACTCCTCAATTGAGAGCGCACTTGATGCAAGTCGTTTTAGGCATGATTTGTTCATTAGGAGAAAGGAAATACAGTTTGCTTCGTCGTTTTGAAAAAGGTGGCTCTAAGCCACAGAAACCTTGGTCAACAATTTTTACCAATTATGTACTTATGTTTTTACGTTGTGCTACATTATTGTCACATAATGCGTACAGTTATTAAAATTGATGATGGGAAGTAAGCAGCCACTTTGAAGCGACAATTCAGCGAACCTAGATCCACCGCTGTTATAATACGTAAAATTATGTTATTGGATACACATATTAGAAATGAACCCATACAACCTATTATACATTTTTATTTAGTAACTTTAAGGTGTTCTGTTTCCCGAAATTGGGCTCGCAGAGTTAAGAAACTACTTAATGAAACTGGCTATTCCTCTGTTTTAATGCAGCAAACTCCTTTTATCGCAAAGACACATCTACTGAGTATCATTTAAACCGTAAAAGATATGGGATTGCAGAATTGCTTATGCTTCTTTTCTTTAAGTAAGCCCCATTACTTTTTCTCGTACTAGACTTGTAAATAACGGCCCTCAAAATTCTTTAAAAGAATTTTGACCTATTTGCATAAAGAAATTGTCTTCCCATCAAGACTTCAACTATTATCTTTATATGTTGGACGAGAAATCTTATCCATGAATGCAGGAAAGTGTTGTACTTTTTGTTCTACGTCTAAATTGTAATATCTTGGAAACTGGCTTTTATTTCTTACCACTTGTATAATTTACCTAGAAAGAAATATATTCCTTATGAGTTTATAATTACCGTAATATTGACTTTAGAGGTGTATACGTGTTTCTCATAGTGTGTAAAGATTAGAAATGTTGTACTTTATTCTTGATGGAATCGATTTGATTCCTGTTATAGATGCATGTTTGCTAACCTATTATTGCTACCCTTGTATATGGGTACATGCTTAAGAGAAATAAATGACTATGTTTACATATATCTCTAGACGCATAATGTAAATTGTTATACTCCCCCTCAGGGGGTCACCAGCTTTGTGAGTAAGGGGACTGACGTGGCGTCTCCGAGGTACTCTAGCTATTTAGTGTTCTGTTTAGAATATTGTGTTTGGCGCAGAATGACCTTTAAAAAACGTCCTTGTGCCATGAAACTCTAAAGAACTTACCAACCAACTAAACTACTGCACCAAAAAAAGTTCTTAAACGATTAAAACTCAATTAGGCCATGGCACTGAATATGGAAGAGCGTGTGTACGTCCAAGTTTTAGACATCCAGTAAAGCATTCAATTTATATGTCTTTATAGGTGAAATTAGCAAACGTTTGTGGTTTTTTCGTAATCAGTTAATTTAGCCCTCACTTGTGTTCAGTACAAAGTGCATCTGATCTGGACAAGAGTTGTGTTTTAATCATGACGATTATCATAGCCGTAGGGATGGTTATGATGACCGTCACTTCATAACCGTCACTTCAAATTATCATATTAGTTATAATATTGATTTCCGTTTTACTTGTTCTGTATGCGTTTGTGTAACTGCAGCACCTGACGATACTTTTCTTTCAACCTTCAATTTACTTTTTTAAATTTGCTTTCTTCTCGGGGAGATACGTTTCTCTAGCAACAACGAGACTTTGTACTTCCAAATGAATGGAGTCAGTCTTCATCAATTACTTATACACTGATAGAGTCTGTGTTACAGCGTAAGTCCAAAGTCTTGTTTTGCTTCCAACAGTCCATTTCTCTCAATTTTTTGCTATGTCTTCCGGCATATAAGTTTTAGCACTTTTTCTCTGACGGTTTTAAAAAGAAATATAAGTCTTCTTTCCCCTACCTTTCCTTTTCCTCCATTCACTGGGAAGTTTCAACGAAAACTCTTTCAAAAGCACACAGGAGTTCCGTCGAAATAGTTTCAATTCAATTAGCTTTGTAGATGCTTACGTGAAAATTTTGTTTATTGGTATGGTGATTTACTTTTACATAAGAAGAATTGAGCTTTGAATCGCTATAAAATTATCACTTTGTGGTCACTGGCAAGATATTTTTACCTTCATATGCTGATGGAGATCTATCATCTTAATAATCTTATTTTTTAAATGCCGGTAGAGATGAAACAAAACCAAACAGATAAAAACGTATTTTTTATTGAGATATTACTAATATAATTCAATATGTTCAGGAAAAGGCACAATAACGTCAAATTTCCAGCAGTTTTAGTAATTACAAGTGTAGGCAAAAAAAGAGAAACGCCTGGGAAAAGAGTGCATTACTTAATTAATATGGTGTAGCACCCCACCTTTTGCATTCAAGGTTTCCTGAATTCTTCGAATAGACAAGATTCGGATGGTTGATAAAGGTATCTTATACCTTCCCTACTCTTTCCTGAAAAATTATCCAAGTCTCTGCAAAGACCTTGGTGGCAGATATCGGAACCAAACACTGTTCTCTAAAGTTCACCACATAGACTGGTTAATATTAAGATCCGGTGAACTGGGCCAGATCCAGGGTAGACAAGAAACATCATTTGCATGCTCAACAAACCACTATTGGGCAACGCTAGCCCAATAGTGCAACTAATATCGGCACAATAGGACGAACTTGGTCGCTCAAAAATATTTACATAATCCCTTGTAGTGATATCTCCTTGAAATATGATAATAAGGCCGGCAGAGTACCTCGATATGGCTTGCACCTCCACTATGCTTGGCAGTTGGCATAAGGTAGTCGGTGATGAAGTACTTAGAATGAAGTTCTCCACAAGTAATTTCGACCGGAGGTTGGGAACAATGCACCAGACCAGATGACACGTGCAATGCACCAGACCAGATGACACGTGCAATGCACCAGACTAGATGACACGTGCAATACACCAGACTAGATGACAGAGCACGTGGGTTCACCAGACCAGATGACAGTCTTCCAATTATCGGCAGTCAACTCTCTGACTGCGGCACCATTCTATCCTGCTCATGGAATTCCTATGTGTTACTACTGGTTTGGGGATTGTAACTCGCTCGTAACTTTTCTGCTTGTGGAGTTTTCTCCTCACCGATCTTACACACACACACACAGGTTTAAAAAGACTGTTATCCAGTATTTCCCACCCTGTGTAACCCATCAGTAGTAATTAAGTCTGTCTTTATTACCCAGCTTACATTTTCGCTACGCCGGTGTGTTTATCGGATGATGTTTTTACTGAAGCACAATATGCCGTCATGGCCTTCGAAAAACAGTACCTCGCAATACACCAAATACATTTACTATTTGGGATGCAGAAGCCCATAAACGGGTACCAACAATTTGTCCTCTATTAAACTCTGTAAGACCCGACATAATTCACGCACAACTGCGCAGTCTGCAACAATGTCTAAAAAGGAAATGATGCTTCTTACTGATTTCCCCTGTCTCCCTTCGCATGCGAAACTAACAAATCATGGCGCATATTCTCCCCATTTTTCAACGCAAAACTTATGCCATTTTTACCTGTTCCTTCTTCCCTGTGTTTTCATAATTTTCTCTACCCCCTGTATCTGCTTTCTCGTATGATGAAGATAATAAAGACGACCTTGTTTTCATAGCGAGATCAACCTCCAAATTATAAATTGGGATAAACGGCGTGAAATCACGTGACTGTAGGTAGATACAGTTAGGACAGTTGTGAAAGACACAATAATAAATCATTAACAGTATGCTTTGCCCAAAAGATGACGCATGTGCTTCACTAAAATGTGTCGCAATGTTTAGAAGAGACTGGCACTTAATCTATACCTAATAGGCACAGCCATTAAAAAATGCTTAGTACTCCTACATTAGATAGTTGGTTCATAGCCTGACGGAAGGCTTTTACGTCGCATCCAGCATAATTGCTGTCGCGACATTTTCCCACAGAGGATATATAGAGATTTCCATCATAAAATGATGCAGTGAAAAGTTACTCTAAATATGATACTGTACGCCTTTCTCGATTCATTTGCTGTTATTCGTTTGCGAATCGTTGTACAATTTGTGCAACAAATGTAAGTACAAGCAATGCAAATATTGCTTGTAATAAACATATAAAGTGAAGCGCCCCAAAACGTTAGAGGTACCTAACTAATAAAGCTTAGCTCCTCGCTGTTCCTAATAACAATCTACGAGATAAAGTGATAACGAGATGCTGAAATCGTTTCAGAGATATTTCTATCCACGCGCGCTGAACGGTTGTTCATAATTCATTCATATTTCTTGTGTATGTTTCTTATATGCATGATATGTAGTAGGATTAAGTCATATTTCTTTTGTTTAAATTATTACTTTAATCATGATAATGATTATGACAGGATCACTCAAGGCGGGCATGGTGTCTGTAGCTGACACCTTAGTAATTGCATATTATTGCTTCAAAACATCCCTCAGGGGATTTACCTTGTGGTAAGTACAGGGAGAGATGGCGTCTCCGACGTACCAGAGCTATTTAGTGTTTCGTAATTGCCATGTGTTTCGAACACCACAGACTCGCACATCTTTGTTCCAATAAATTTCAACCAACTAACAAATTTTCAAAACATTAATTAAATTAACGCAATGTCTCATAAGTTCTCTGTAGAGTTAACCTGGTAACCCAGCCCCACAGTTTCACCTTTTTGGAGAGTACGGAGAATGACGTGGCATCCCCAAGGAACCCAATTCATTTAGTGTTTTCGCACTTTCCATGTGTTTCGCACAGCATGACCTTGCAGGCTTGTGCCATCACATTCTAATAAGCAAATAAATATACTAATCTTACGCACCCCCACCGACTCATGAGCTTGCCGTTTGGCAGTAACAGGGAAAGACGTGACACTCCCGAGGTACCCAAGCCATTTAGTGCTCGTTTCACACATCACGTTTGCCACGTCCATGATCTTTAGAAGTCGTTATGCGATTAACTTTGAATTAACTGCTATGGTGACCCCAATAAAGCAAAGTTGCTTGCTTTTATTTATGTAACATATAACCATTTTTTGGATTTTGTTGTTTGAAAATGTTAATGTGACACACAAAACCTCCACTTTTTCTGTTTTCCTCATTAACATTTTCAAACAACGAAATCCAAGGATGTTATGTTACATAGTATAAAAATAGCAACTTTGCTTCGTTGGGGTCGCCAAATACAAATACAATACAAATACAAACATCAAAGTCGGCAACAGGCAAAAGCCCACCACGGCCGACCGTCAGAAAAAAAAAAAAATTGGAAACAGAATTCCCTCGTCAAAACACAAGAAAAAACGGAACCAATATCACACA
>JJRW01S0011126.1:22635-32800 GCA_001188405.1 Loxosceles reclusa | reverse complement strand
TACAGAATAAAACATTAAACAGTGATTTGCATTATGAACAAAAAATGATTTGCATTCAGAATGAGCACAGAGATTGAAGCACAGTGTAAGCTGAACATTATCTCTCTCACAAGGTAACATAGACATAATAACGCTCTGTGCCATACTACCAAGATTAACGCTGAGCTTACGCAGCATAGGCTGCATCTCAATGGCCTGGACTCGACGGATTTGTATTTTACAAATCTTTCTCGGGTCTCCCAGCCGTTCCTAATGTTGGCAGTCAAGTATTATTGATTTCTGACAATGGTTTTACATATTCACTTATCGTGTACAACTAAAATTAGTTGTAATTTTTTTTTACTTTAGTTTAAACAGTTGTCACTGATGTTTAGGTGTTGACATATGATTTTCATGTATTTTTCTTTTGGCAAAATAAATGATTGATTGATTGATTGAATGCAAGAACACAAGATGGCTATGCAATAAAAAAGCAGGTAGTGCACACTTAGGTTAAAATATTTAAGGACGCAAAGGATGTGCTTATTGAAACTGAAATTTCATGTAGAATCAAACAGCCAGCCTCAATAATTCAACATTCTTCTCTCTTATTATTTTTCTTCTTCTTCCCCATACCCTGATGTTCAAATAGCATGATATTCATTTCTATTTTTTTCACATGTATTTCACATTCGTTACATGAAGGTAGAGAGCCTTGTCCTAGCAACCACTACTGCTCTCTTCCTATTCCACTGACTCCTCTGATTTTTCTTTTTTTTTTAAAATTTTTTCTTGTAAACATGGTAAAGTACTACTGCTTGTCAGATGAAGATCCATCATAAGGACCAAAGACATATTTGTCTACATTCAGTCATGAAAATATACTTTGTGATGCCCATTAACACACCAGATACTAGAATCATTTGCAATCCTTGTGTGAAATACAGTTAAACACTAATTAGAAGACTATGTGTCTAGTCATGTTAACGTCTTTCAGTCATTCATTGTTCTGAGAAAGACAGATTCTAGATAACCCACCAAAACCTAAGTCAACACGTGTTAAATCAGACTTTAATTGTGCAATAACATTTGTCTTCTAATTAGTGCTTAACTGTATTTTGCAGAAGGATTGCAAATTATTCTAGTATTTAGTGCATCAATGGGTATCATAAAGTATTTTTCCCATGACTGAATTATAGTCATGTTAACATCTTTCAGTCAGTCATTCACTGTTTTGAGAAAAGTGGATCTTAGCCCACCAAAACCATGATCAACATGTGTTAAAATCAGTCTTTACTTGTGCAATAACATTGCCTTCTAATTAGTGTTTAACCGTACATACAGTACAGTCATAAATGAGTTTGTAATGGATACAGGACCAACACAAGTGCGAGAGTGACACATGATTGGTACCCCAAATGGTTCATGATGAGCACCTCAGTACACTTCAATTTCCAATGATGAGGAGTGAGAGACCTGTGTGTGAATGACTGAGAAGCTGAAGATGACACCAAGGAAACAGGTTTACAGGACAACAGAAATTGCACTAGATCACAAAGAGACTGATCTGGATGTAAGCCTTTTATCTACAATGGAATGTAAGCAGACTGACTGTTTTTTCTGGTGAAAAGTGAAATGTGTTTCCATCTGCTCGGTGAAGTAGCCAGTTCCAAAGACAGCTGTGATACTCCACAAGTTGCATATTCATAGAATTATCAGACATTTGAAAGTCAGGAACGTATAACGAACACAGAATGCTAGTGTTGGTAAGATACAATTCAGAGTGATGATAATAACATGACAATTAAATACACACCCTGGAAAATGTCTCTTTGTTGGAGATAACAGTATGAAAGTAGCATGCCAACTCAGAAGTGAATGGAGCAATTTTCCAGAAAATTCCTGAGAAGAACTAACAAGTTCCTCCAGTCTCATAGTACAGAAATCACAATAAATGTCATATTGTCAGGTTTGGTCATAAACGTTCTCCAAGTCAAAGAATATAAACAAACACACATGATGAATAAATGATTCCCAATGAGACATCTTCTAGACAAACAGATTGCCTAGGGTTGACTTAAGTGGCAGAACACACTTTGTAGCAAAGACAAAAGATAATGCGACTCTAGGAAATACATCAAGTGAACATTCACAAGCTATTGGAACAATTTGGACATTTGCAATAGGTTTATAGTTCAAAGGCAATGTAGGGTTCTTACCGTAGTTTCAGTAAAAGCAACATAACTTCATATCAGTATATCAGTAGATAGAAACGCATGTCCCAACCAAATGTGGTTCAGTGCTGTTCAAAAATGCTGAAGGGATTCTAAAGACAATTGAGACAACATGGCATTATGCAAACTTATGCTTGCAGCAGGAAATAACCAACTTTTTTTTTTCTCTACATGCTGCCAAAGAGCAAATAGTTGTTCAGGTTTATTTATTCTTCTAACAGAATTCCCCATGAATTGCTGATGTATAATAAGAAAACAGATGGTTTTCTAAAAACTTATTTGCCCTATAACAGTGTGCAGAGAAAAAATAACAGTTGGTTATTTCCTGCAGCAAATATTTCCTTTCTTAAGTTTAACATACCTACATTCTGTTTAAGTATCAGACGGTATGGCACAGTTAGCTAGCGCACAAACAGCATAGATTCTCAGGTTACTGGTTTGAATCTGAGTGGCAATTTATGTTTATTTATTCTTTTAACAGAATTCTGTTGGGCGAATTGCCATGTATAACAAGAAAACAGATGGTTTTCTAAAGATTTATTTGCCCTATAGCAGAGTGTAGAAAAAAATAAAATAAAATAATGGATGGCACTATGTACATCATCAGGTCCAATAGAACAACCAGTGCAAGACAGAGCAAACAGAGTTTCAGATATGTGAATGGTGTGTTATAGCTGTTCAGTGTAAAGAGATGGAAAAAGATGAAAATGTTTAAATTTGGATAATCACAACACATTAAACCTCAATAGATAAGTGCAGTCTCACCAAAAGCTCACAAAATGAAATCTTATTCATTCTCAGAGATGCCAACCTATCAAAAACAAAACTCAGGAGGCACAGCCAGAGAAATCAGTAAACATCAACTGACAAAAGATTCACTGCTCATTTATCTAACAACTGGAGAATGATAAACAATTCCTTTTTACCATGAAATATGCTCTTTCTAATAAAGGTGCTGTCACAAGATGACATTCGCGACATAGTTGTAGGTGAAAACTCTTTTCATATGGTTACTACCCAAGTTGTTGCATTTGATTAATCAGCAATCACTCATTTTCAGTTATACATTACCCAAGAGCATTTTAGGCTTAGATCTGAACTTATATAATTACATAAAATTGATTTAGAATTCAATCATTTGACTGATACATAATGTACTGTAATCTGTTTTCGGTTTACACATAAGTAAGTTTTTGAATAGAAAAACACTTGTAAGTTACAGTTAGAAATGAGAAATAATGGCAACCAGAATGTCAAAATGCTGTATGTTTCATAAAGTCTGATGAGAATTTCAGCTACCATAATAAGACAATGCAGCTATCCTGGGTGACTTGGTTGTTGGTTTTAAAACAGCCAAGGAAGAAAAAAAATTTAAAAAGGATAGAGAAAATAAAAGAAATCTAAGAAAGAAACTGTGATGGGAGACATGCCAGAGAAAAGGCAGACAGGAGGAGGAGTAGGGGAGAGGGAAAACATAAATGCGGAGCATACACAAACTAAGAACATGATTGGCTGACTGTGGTGTTGAAGGTGTAAATTTTCAGCATATCTCAAAATACATGCTACATTGCCAGCATTAGAACCGGTTTCTCATCATTTTTCAGCATATAATCAATTACACTGCTAGTGTTGTCATGAGAATGTGCCCTTTAAAAAGGAAAGAAAGAATGAAGCCAAGAAAAGTTACAAAGTACATAATGTTGTGAAATTTTTGATGAAAATCAGCAGAAATACATTATAAAGTGCAAAGACAGGAGTAGGGGCAAAAATTGGGTTGGTTGGTTGCTTAATTGGAATTTAATTGCACAAGGACCAGCAAAGGTCATGATGTACCAAACACAGGCTAAACTTGGAACTGATGATCATGATTAAATTTATCTATTAGAGGATCAAAGGAGCAATCACACAATCATGGCATCACTGATTAATGACTACCGATCAACTGATTAAGAAACGGTTTACTCACTAAAACATCAAAAATTTAAAGGATTTAAATTTAAAGGATTAAGAGATCTGTCGAAGATGAAACTAAGAAAATGAATTTCAGGCATAGCTGGAACAGATTCAGGACCCAAATAGAAATTCAGATCGTGGTATAAACTTTGCCAGTGGCAGAAATGCATGCAGACCATTATCTCAGTGGAAAATCTAAAGGCATTATAGTCTGTCCACTGAAGTATTCTGTTCCGCGACATTTTGAAAAGTGTTCAAACAATAGAACATTAAATCTGAAAGATCAAATCATTAAAATATGCAGAAAATGAAGGTTAAAAGCACAATTTCAAATTTCATGATATATATATTGATGGAATACAAAAATTGCTTCTGCAGGTCAAAATCACATGTCAAATCCGAAATACGCGAGATATTAGACTTATGGTTGTTAAAAATTATGGAACAGAACTGATTAAACGTGGGATATACAATAAATATGTGATTTATTGTGAAAATGGGATGGCAATATGGGCATTCCCACCTCACAGGAGATATCCATGAGTGAATCCGGTGTGTCCAATATGGAGGTGAGTCCGTAAAACTCCCTCTCTATGTGACGAGCACAAGTTTCACTGCATGGAATTTGTTGACTGTCTGAGTGTCACAAACATTCTGCCAAATAAAGGGAATAAAGACTTGGATGACAGGCTTCCAGTCAGTGTATGTGATGAGCATCTGCAGACGGCCAGATGAAGAAGTAGGCTTTGTCACTCAATCTGCTGCCTCGTTCCCTGAAATGGAAACCCCCAGGTCCCAGAATTAAAAAAAATCAAACAGATGTCAAACCCTTGTGGTAATAAATTGCTCATAGTGGCATCTATGTGGGACAAAATAAGATAATGATGAGAAAAAATGAATTGCAAAGCAATGAGTGAATTGGAGTAGATAAAGCACTTTCACAGAAAAGAATGATATCTATGCATGCTCAAGTGCAAGGCTCAGTGTAAAGATGGATGCTTGAGAAGGGAGG
This sequence comes from Loxosceles reclusa, assembly GCA_001188405.1. Lineage (NCBI taxonomy): Eukaryota > Metazoa > Arthropoda > Arachnida > Araneae > Sicariidae > Loxosceles > Loxosceles reclusa. Next base: position 27,622 of record JJRW01S0011126.1, on the reverse strand, counting down.
CTATCAGTGAGTGTAATGTTGTGGCATACCATCGCTGAGCCAACATCTAATTTTGACCCACTGCCATATATGGGAATGTGACTCAGTGCTCTAGGAAACACTGCACATATTGAGCATTACATATGCTACATCTAACATAGGTGCACAGATTGAGACATACTGATGGAAAAATCCTCTCCTAAGGTGATAAGGTGTCTAATGCAGAATTTGCTACAGCTCCTACATCAAGCCCAAGCTCACCCAAACTGACTGCATTCGACTCCCAACACTTGGTATGCAAGATGGCTGTGCGCAAAAGAAATGGGCATAAATGGATTCAAACACTCCATGCCATAGTGGGGGTCTCTCGTGATAGCTTAACTTTAAGTAATGTTCAAGACTGAGTTTCTCATGCCGCAGTAGAAAGACTAGCTCATTAGCCTCTATGTAGCCTCTCAAGCTCTGAACAGGAGATGTTCGGAATGTACCAGTGGACAAAAGAGCTTGGTGATGCCTTTTATCTGTAATGAAATGTATGCAGACGGACTGTCTTTTCTGGTGAAAAGTGAAATGCGTTTCTATCTGCCCAGTGAAGTAGCTAGTTCAAAGACAGCTGTGAGTGATGCTCCAGAAGTTGCATATTCATAGAGTTATCAGACATTTGAAAATCAGAAATGTATAATGAACACCAAATGCTTATGTTGGTAAGATACAATTCAGAGTGATGATGATAATAACAAGCAACTCTTTAAATGAGACAGGTGAGCTGAACCATAGACAGCGCAACAAGGTAATCAAGTTTTGAGTGAATGAAAGTACAACAGAGGCAAAGGAGTGAGGTACCATCAGTTACCCACTTGGTAAATGATAAAAACTTAATGATGTTAAGTGCCTTCATGCACTACACTTTCAATTGACGTATACAGGCAGCTAGAGTAAGAGATCTGTCGAAGATGAAACTAAGAATTTCAGGCATAGCTGGAATAGGCTCAGGACCCAAATAGAAATTCAGATCGTGGTATAAACTTTGCCAGTGGCAGAAATGCATGCAGACCACTATCTCAGTGGAAAATCTAAAGGCATTATAGTCTGTCCACTGAAGTATTCTGTTCCGCGACATTTCACCGTAATTTCAAAAGTTGCATGTTCAAAGAGCTGCTGGAGATTTGTAAGTCATCAGCAGACATAAAGCGTTGAATTCGTGGAGGTAGATTTGATAATATGCCATTCAATTCCATAATGAAAAGTGTAACACATAAAATAACCTACACATAAAATGACCTACCTATACATTTTACCTCTGAAGAAGCCAAGTCAGATGCTTGGGGAAACCGTCGTCAGGAATAAAATACTTAACTGTACTTAATATAATGTTGTAATTAAATTTTTTCTACAACTTAAAACTGAACCTTGAGGAAGGCTTTCTTCTTGAGTAAAAACTGTGTAATAAAAGTGTGTCACCACTATAGACCTGGAAAATATGATATGCTGGAAAGGTTTCAATGAAAGTTGGTAAATTTCCCCAGGGTCCCATTGACTGAAAGTCACAAAGGATGCCATATCGCCATGGCTGATCATATTCTTTTCCAGGTCAAATAAAATAGAAACAATAGGTGCACGAAGAACAAATGTCTAAAGTGAAATAAGATTTTCTATAATTGACATAGGCTGACTGAGCCCATTTTAGAATGGCGATAAATGACTATATTGATCTGACAGAGTGAACAGGGTAAGAGTTAACCATCCATTCAATTAAGTTTGCATAAATACCTTATAAGTGCAATCAGGAGATAGTTGGAAGGTGAACATTTTCTCCAGGTTTTGGAAATGGGAGAACTACAGCATGTCGCAACAAAAATGGAAGTGTAACAGCCACATACAGTTGAACATCTCTAACAGTAACTGGAGAGAATCAAATGGCAAATAGCCAAGCATGACACTGTATACATCATCAGGACCTACTGCTGAATCACCACAATGAGATATAATGGCCAAACCTCAGGAAGTGTCAATGGAGCATTGTAACCACCTGGTGTAAAGTGCTTGAAAGATAGAGGTGAGCGTTCTGCATGAGATTTAGCTTCCCGAAATGAAGTACTATAATTGGTATAGCTTGAAACCTTTGAGAAAGTTTCTGCAAAGACATCTGCTATATTAGAAAGATCTGACATGGTTCTGCCATTGGTTAGTTGGTTGGTTATTTGGAGTTTAATGGCACAAGGGCCTGTAAAGGCCATGTTGTGTCAAACACAGAGTGACTATGGAACACTATATGGCTTGGGCATCTCAGGGACATCACGTCACTCCCCATACTCACCAAAAGGTGAGCCCAAGTGTGTAAAGTAGATAAAGAATGGGAAGTGAAATGACCACTGATTCTACGGATTTTATTCTATATATCCTTCAAATTAGTAGCAGACGTGATGTGGGATACAACTTCTGCAACAAGTCCCATTGACTACTATGGCAGACAAAGCATGCATTTGCATGAGCCTGCTAGAAATGCCATACTTTATTTGGGGGTCAGATGCCCATGAAAAATATCCAAATGGGCAAGCATGCTGGAACTAATCAGGAGCTATACTCTCAAAATTGGGCAAAGAAGACTAATCCTGCTAGACCTGCATAATCAAGTGACCCCAGTCACGGATATGAAATTTTCTGCTGTCTAGCTTATTGCCTCTGCCCAATACACAAATGAAACACCTGTCTAGCCTGGGCCAAAGCAGCATATTGGGGACAGTACCTCATCCCTCAACTGCCAGGATCCCCTTTTCAAGTGACATAGGTCACCACACATGGCACACAGTTTCCCCTTCAATTGGGAGACTTGCCATCGCTGTATTCTCTATATTCATTGGATCCTGCACCAGTGCTTTCCTTTGTTTCATTCAGTAAACAGTTTATAATTGCAAGGGCTCAGTGTCCTACAAATTATGTATATGCATGTGATGGGTTCTATGTGCTTTTGAGTTTGTAGGGGAAGGTTTAGACTTCTGAGTATGACAGTACATGAGCTCAATTTTCATAAATAAAAGTATTACTTTTTAAAACAGGATTTCTAAAATCACTGTTGTAAAAACACTGGGGAAAAAAATCAGCATAAATGTAAGAATTGCAAAATTAATAATTACTGATTCCCAATTAAGTTGTTTCTTTCATTTAATAAAAATGTATCAGCACATAGACTTTTACAATCACCAAATGAAACTAAGAATATGATTTATTTCTTCAAGGAGGAAGTCTTTTGAAAAGAAGGTGTGAAATCAAATCAAAATGTCAGCCAAATATGGAGTACATGATGCAAAATACTTTATGTTTGATGGCAGTTCAACTGATGAAAAAATTTCTGTTCAAAATTCTTTGCAGTGAACACCAAATATTTCTAACAAATTAAGAAATATCTCATAAACTACAAAGAAAATAACAAAATGTTCATCGCTTACAATATCGGCAGGAAGAGTTTCAAAATCCTTGAATGGAGTTCGAACTTGATTGTTGTCAGCATCCAGAGCAACTACCTCACTAAGTTCTGATTCTTTAACATTCTGAAATTATATACATCAATACTAAGCATAAAAAGAGATAGTACAATAAAAGAAAAAAACAAAATCAGATGATAACAGAAACGTTTCTATAAAACAGGAGTTTACAAGGCATAATCCAAACCCTTCGAACCACATGTGGTGAGGTCGTTGTTGTACTCCACAAGAGAAAAATCAAGTTTAATAATATATATGTGGAATTAAACTCAATGATTTTTACATGATTACAACTGTTAAATTTAAAAACTGAAATTGGTGCCTTCTCAGAAGTTGCACAAGTTTGATAAATTTTGGCACTAAACTTAAGGACAATAAATTTTCAGCAAGGAAGGACGATACCAAAACCATTTGTTTTGCTGTCTTTTCAAAGAATATTTAGTAGCGAACTTTTCTTCTCTATTATGCTAATCCTTTTCTTCTTCACTTGTTATCAATGATCTTTTCATTAGTACTACAAGCACTTAGAAAATGATACATAAATTCCTGCCACTGCAGAAAATGATGCATAAGATCAAACACAATGCATTATTTTCTGCAGTGGCAGGATCCTTCTGATAAATCTAAAGAAGAAGGTTGATATTTCTTGTAAACTGGTGACCACAAGCATCTGTCTACATGTTCAATTTCCAACTAGTCATCATCCAGAATCATTTGGAGGACCATCATCGAGGTCATAAAAAGGATAGTTTCATACCTTGAAAAGCTATAATCTACTTAAATGGTGAATTGCAAGAATTTGTACCTCTAGAATTGACATATTAGGCGAGACTGTAGTGCTGGAATTGCCGTTTGTTGACAAGGTATCAGCATTGATCGGCTTTTGGTTTGTTTTTGCGTTTTTCCTGCATTAATGTTACATGGTAGTTGAATTAACTTCCTGGTTTTTTTTTTGCACACTTGCTTTTGGTGAATCAAATTTTGCTTTTTTGTTTCTCTTTTGGGTTCTGTGCACACATCTTTTGCTGTGAGTTATGCATGGGAATAAAACAGAGTTCAAGCTGATTTTTTGTGTAGTAGAAAAGTAGGAGCCCCTTCCCACTACTAGATCTACTGAAAACTTAACTAAAAGCCAGCTCCATTATTATTAGAGGGTTTACTGTTTTACAGAACTTGTACCAAAATATGTGTAGTATTAGAAATCTGTGATGATCTGTTTATGACTTTATTACATTAATTGTTATGTACCTTATAACTGTAAATCCATGATGTAATTTTGTAAATCACTTTTTCTTTATTTTAATCAGTTGTTTTTATTTTATATTTGCCTTTTTTTTACCAATAAATTTGCCTACATACCTAAAATATGGCCTTATGTTCTTTCTTACATGTTTTATTTCTGCTTTGCTTGCCATCTTAGATAATTTGCTGTGTTAAAATTTCCACAACAACCAAAATTTACAATACAATACAACACAAAATTTAAAGTCGGCAACAGGCAAAAGCCCATCATGGCTAACCATGTC
>JJRW01S0011120.1:31352-42985 GCA_001188405.1 Loxosceles reclusa | reverse complement strand
AGCTGTTTCATATGATTTTAGTTCCTTTATTTCTTGTGTATTATTTGTTGTTATCGCGATGGAGCTCTGTTTCCTAATTTGTGTTAATGTTGTTTTTTTCCTAAAGCAGACACTCCGCAAAGGAACAAAAACGTTGTCAGAAAAAAGGAGTAAATTTGCCTTATTCCTTTGATGAAGTAACTTTCGCTCACCCTTTTGCTCGAGCGAAAGAGTGAAAAAACACTATTTCTGAGTAAAAAGACAATCGTTCGTCTTAACCGTGTAGTTTAAAGGATCATGTTTGGTTCCCGCAATTGTAAGACGTCTTGTATTTTCAGTTCTCCATATTAAATTAAAATTCTAAATCTACAGAGCCCGCGTGTTTCTTTTGGATTACGTGTCTGAAATGCGCCATATTGGCGTGACGGTCTGGGAATTTCCGTAGCAATATATATATTGAGAATTGAGGATATTGTATCTCCGTATTGTATGCGAAAAACTGCACTGGTAACCATACAAGCACCTTCTACTTCAAGTGATGGCAATGCGCTGCGAAATAGCACAAAATATTTAGTTAACCCGGAGTAATTAAAAAAAAAAATGTACCATGTAGATGCCCAAACCTAGAAACATGTAAATTGAGGTACAATTACAAAGCGATGAGAAGACATAAGATTGAAAAAAAAAGAAACATCGCAACCCTTACCGAACCCCCAGCTTTTTCTGGGGATTTCTATGAATGTAGTAACACTTGACACAGAAACTTAAGTGCACTTTTATCAGCTTTGCAATTTGGATGGTGCGTAAGTTTTACTTCACAACAACAGAGATTAGCATCATAATTCCAAACGCGTTTGTTATGAAGAGTACTCGCAGTGACATATGGAAAGCCTTAGCCGATTCAACATTCACAAGATATACTTTTCGTGTAAATATTTACTCCGGGTGTTAGAATCTCGAAGATTTCGACCGCAATAAATCTTATCTGCAAGCATTTTTAACACCCACTTGGTAGTAACGCTGCTGAATTCCCATGAAAATCTAATCCCATCTCTCTTACCTAAGATATGTTATTGACTTTCTTCGATGGAGATATTTATACTTACCGATACGACAGATAACTAACATTCCCTAGTCGATGAATCAAACGTAATTCAGCACTACGTTTTTGCAGTCAGAATTCTCTCTTCGTTCGCATGCAGTGGAATATTCGGGAGGAGAATAAAATTCATCCTCCCTTATTTCAGATTTTGTAGCTTTAGAAAAAAGCTTTTCAGTTTTTAAACACATTTCACTTATCAACACTCATTATGTTACAGTATATTTGAAATGTTTTCTTTCATTTAATTACTGTTCGCATTTTACGAGTATTTTGTAATCTATTAAATCAGATCCACACGGAGAGTGCATGAATCGGGCTTAATTGATTGATGCATGAAATCATGCAATAATTTAGGCTGTAAAGGGAATATATGAATTTTTATTATTTTTTAACATACTTTTCCAACCTCATTCCTAAAGTACTTGAAACCTGCTTTCTTCTTTATAGAAACAACACCTACTGAATAACTAAGCAACTTGTGAGTGTGCCTCCCCTCCTCTCCCCCCTCTTTGCAAGCATAAATGCAGCAGATATCCCAAAATTAGTAGTATCCTAAGCAAAGGTCAATAGTAGAGAACTCATTGGCGAGGGATCAATCGCAGCAGGACTCGATTCCTGCTGCGATTCCTTTTTTTCCAATTCGATGAATATTATTTTTAATCTTTAGTGACACACAAAAGGAAAATGTTCCTAACTGAATATTTTATCAAATTCGGTAGGAGAAACAAAAAAAGATATACAGATGAATATCCTTATGCTTAGTACAATCTTTCAGTCTGAGAAGTAAGTCAAAATAATGCTAATTAAACTGAGTTAAGTGTTATGATTGAACGAATTCAGAAAACGGCAGAAACTCCAAGACACACACGCACGCGCGCGCACATACACACTCACATGAAAATGCTGATTTTAGACGGGTAGATCCCCACATTATTTTCTCACAATTGAAGCCTCCTGGGTGTCTCGTTTTTCTAAAATACAGGTTGGCATATTTGCTTTCGAATTGGAGTTACATTTCACTGACTCTCCGAAGGGCGGTGGACATTTGAGTTTCTATGTTATACAGAAAATGAAAGACAGAGTCTTTCTTTGGTTGCTTTTCAATCCACTAATAAGAAGATAAAACAATTTTCCTGACGCGTTCGGTGTTACTTGGTTACCTCCTACAATCTCGACAGACATTGTAGAGCGGTCATTGAGGTTTCTGTTGTGAACTAGTTTCGTGATCATTTAGATGATATTTTATGCTCTCCCCTTCCGTTTCGAGGTATTTTCGGCTTTAGAAAATAAATCTCGTAGAATATAACCTTAGGAAACACAAATACTATAAAATCAACACTTTAAGTCAAAACATAAATGAAGAACTTACTTTTTACTTTTGTGTAAAATCAAACTTTATGTAACTTCTGCAATGTAAAGAATTCAGAGTTTTGGGCAAAAAATATTAACTTAGCACTTCTGAAATGCATGGAATAATGCATGTGTTTAACTTAGATGAAAAAAAAATATTGTATAAAGTAAAAAAGGAAAGTAAAGTTCAAGTTTCCGAGTCTTTGCGCGAGAACTTTGGTGTTTCAAACTAAAAGAATATGCGTGTGACACATTACAAATGTATATGTGTGTGATACATTAGTATATATGTGCTTGTGTAGTGTACTTAAGAAGACTCGCAACATCAAAACTTAGAGAAAATGTTCTTACAAAGCAGTTAAGTAAGTAAAGTTGAAGTTCTCTTTTGGTGTTTAGTTTTGAGAGACTTGAAAAAAGATTAATGCAAATTTGTGAATGTGCGTAAAGTTTTTAATCCTAAAACCTGAATAAGTTTGACTTCGAAACAAACTGAAAGGCATGACTGCGGACAAGGTGTGCAATGCTGTAAGTAACAAACTGAAAAAATGTTAGCAGGACTTTGGGTGAAAAAGATAAATAAAACATAAATTTTCTATTTGCACAGATATAAAAGCATGAATGATGAAATAGTTGCAAACATTGATGACGTTCTGCTCCCACGTGCCCGAGTTTTCCGAGGTGCTGTCAGTGGAAAATTTCGTTTTACAGAGAATAACGCGCCTTGTTATCGCACACTGGCTGTAGAGGAATATCTTGACAGCGAGAATATTCATCACATATTCTGGTTAGCACGTTCACTGGATCTGAATTCGATAGAAAATGCATTGAATGCCTTGGGAAGACGTATTGCTAGTCGACAGTACCCACCGACAAACAAGGAGACCCTCATTCGTGCAATGAAAGAGGAATGGGGGAATTTGCCTCAACAGCTCCTGGATCATGTTATGCTGTGCATGCCACGTCGCGTACAAAGTTGCATCGCACTTCACGGTGGCCATACCACTTACTGACATGATGCCCAGGCTTATTTGTAGTCCGTATTGTGCATTCTTTGTACAGCCATGTCCTCAGTCAATATGCACCTTTTATAAAAACTCCTTCTTTTGACACCCTGTGTACTTCCTTTCACACAATATGATTATAATATTAAAGTACGTTGAACATGCTGTCAATAATATTGTTTTCCTTTTAGTTTACAACCACATGTACGTTTTCATGTACATGCCCATTTCTTCTTTTTCTTCGTTCTTAAATTTTGCCCACCAGTGTATTTTTACTGAAACGCATCTCACGTTATCTTTCAATAAAGAAAAGGCATATGAGAAGAAGTAATTACCACCAGATAGATTATTCAAAGTTGATGTGAAGTAACAAGTAAAGCAGATAAAAATATGTATATTGATAAATAAGTTTGGCTACAGGCAACTGCCCACCATGATCAACCACGTCCTCTATCATAAGAGACGTATCCCATTGTCCTTAATAATAATTAAAATTTTGCATACATTGAAAGGCTCCCATCCACAAAAGACTTCGATAATAAACTGCCGAGATACCTGTCAGCGTAGCTTAAATGGAAAAGTCTCTCCGGAGATAACAGATTTGTAGGTTCGAATCCCGGCGTTCAACAAAAGGAAAGATTTTTTTTTACAATATTGAGAAAAAGATCTCTCGTCACACCAATAAATCACACTCTAAATTAATATCAATTCGATGAAAGTTGTAACACTCTCTCCGTGCGAAGACTCGCAGAAGACATGAAATTCAAATGTCAACTTCTATCGAATACCACTAGCAGGGCATCCCTATTAAGGGATTCGCCTTCCGTCCCGACATGCTACGTGAAAAAATAAAAAGTTCAAAAATTTAAATCAAATAAAGTTTTGCAAGGGTCTGCTCGAAAGCTCCGGCAAGCCCAGCGTGAGACGAAGCAGACTTTGCATCAAAGTTTAATTGCTGAACACCATCAGTGTCAGAAATGAAGTCGTCAGAGCCTTTTAGACTTTTTACACTACATGAACGTTTCTCTACCCTACATGAACTAACTTAAGTTCTTTAAGTTCAAAATAAAGTAATTGAACAGAATCTATTACAATATCCAACTTAATTAAAAACTGAAATATAGCAACTAGTTATGAATGAAAAACACAAAGTAAAAATCAAACAGTAAGTTTATTTTCGTGTAAATAAATATACAATTATCTAACGAAATCTTTTCGTTAATTGAGAATACTCTGGTATATAAATCAAACTTTCGGGAACTTCAAAAATATATATCAAAAATCAAATTTTATAACAACACAAGTAAATCTTCACTTAAATGTACTTGTAAAGCATTTAAAATTTATCTCGCATAGTTTTATTCAAATAAATTTAACACTTGTGCGTTTCTTTTGAAACGTCAAGTTTTTAATTTTTTATCTCTTGCAATAATGCCTTTATTGGCTTAATTATAAATAAGATTTACTTGCCTGAATCTGTTGAACAAAACGCTGTCAGCATCAAAGAACGCTTAATTCGAATCTGTAGTCTTTAATAGACGTATAATTTCACTTAATTAAATATTCGAATTGTACATTAGAAGGGCACTGTTTTTAAGTGCTTTGCTTTACGTGGTATAAACTTAAGTTTGACCTCTTTTAGGTCTTACACTGAAAATGACATCATCTCGGCTTTTTGTCGATAAGAAGGAGTGTGCTGTGTGAGAAACACCTCCCTAAACATAGGCTGATGCCAGTCATTTTGGACGTGGCTTTTCGTTTCTACGCTGACTCTTTTCTCAGTTAGGCCTATGGACACGTTAGTCTTTGCCTGGTTTTTGGAAATGTTAAGGGTTAGCAGGGAGAAGACTAGTTAGTAATCGTTAAAGTTTGCAATTGAAAATAAATAAGTTTTATTTTTACTGTTTTCTTTAACAGTTTCAAAAATAGATAACTGATTTAACTTTATTTGAAAACAGTATCTCTGCAATAACCGAAAAATATGAAACAGTTACCAAAACAGTATTCCTGGTAAAAATATTTACCAATTCGTTAACGACAGTGAACGTTTCTCTGTGAATATGCCGATCTAAAATCACAAGTTTAAGTGACAATTTGAGTCAGTAATAACGCTTACGTTTAGTTTCTCAGTCCGTAATACTTTATTTATTTAAATGTTTCGTCCATGATACCCTAAAAGTACCTGCGAGAGTTTAATAAGACTTTCTTTGAGTAAAAAAAAATCTGCATTAGTGTCCTCCAAGTTCAACTTGCAAAATGTAGTCACTTGTAATGCGTTTACATACTGAGGCTAACACGGTGTTTGTTTACGCTATCCGTAACTTTTTAGTCGCTTGTAAATCAGTTGCTCAATTTGCAACATCAGTAATAGCTTCCGTCTTGTGATGTCAGCGTTGGTGTTAGTAGACAGTTTTCAATCTAGAAAGCCGATGTTTGGGGAATACGGCAAGCGCTACTGTTAGTTGCGGATTTCTTATTGATGTTACAAAATATATATACACATTCATAATAAATACAATAACACGTACATTGCTTTAAACTTTAGAAAAGCAAGCAATACAATACGAGCACATTAGATTAACAAAGAAAGAGAAAAGATTACTCACTGTAGAGAAAAAATTCTATCGTCATAAAGTTTGGACGAAAGAGTGAAACATTGTCACCATATCACATCAAGCTCTTTATCCAATAATCTTTTAAAACCTCAACCGACTTTTCTTGTACAGTTGATTCCTGGTATAAAAGCTGATGCCGGTATTGCATTAATCGCTCCGTTTGCAAGGAATTCACGCCTTAATTCTCCTATGACTAATCTCATTCAGTGATCTTTAGTAATCTCACACGCAGTTCTCTCAAAGAGTTCGTGATCTAGCTTATCAAAGCTTGTAAAATCTTAAAATTTTCGATGAAATCTTCCCTAATCCTTCTCTTTTGCAAACTCAATAAATTTAAACCTTCAACCTCTCTTCATATAATCCATCTACCATAAACCATCAATGAATTTTGTAGTCCTCCTCTGAACTCACTCTAAGTAGTCTGTGTCCTTCAAGAAGTGCGGTACTCAAAATTGAATCAAAATAAGGACGTACTAGCGATCTGTGCAAGGGAAGCACATCTTCTCTCGCATGATATGTAAAGTGGTTTTTAGGAACACAAGTAGTCTATTAGCTTTATTTACAGCTACAATGCACTGAGCGTCAGATTTCAGGTTCTCGGTTACACACTGCAAGTTTTTATCACCTAACGCATTCAAGCTTTGGTCAGCGTAGACATCGAAGATCTGACTGCTGAGGTTGATCAATGAGTTTCCCTTGAGTGACTCATATTCGGATTGAGTGAATTAATATCATAATCGGATTAAGGGCCGGCGATAGGTAAGAAAACAGCTTGGAGTCATCAATCAAGTGAGTAACTTCTTTTGTTAGTTTTATATAACCTTTGTTCGTTTTAATTCTTAAACACGGTTAAAACACGTACTGATGTTAGGAATGGGAAAACTTTGGTTTCGTGTACCAATTGCGGAATGTGGTTTGAAGACGACACAGAAAACTCGGAAAATGACTTTTGTGACACTAAATGTGCAAAATTCTCCGAACTTCAGGAAGAGGTCAATAGGTTACAAGAGGAACTTTTCAGCCTTAAAGTTCAGCTCCCCACAGGTAGTGAGGTGAAAGGAGGAGAACCGAACCAAGGCTGTGAGGTGATGAGCGAAGTAAACTGAGAGAAATAGGAAACGGAAGCCCTCCATCCCACCTTGTTGTGAAGCATAAAGGAAACTGCGTACGCTTCGGCTACTCCATGTTACGAGAGCTTGGAAACAGTTTATGGCGGGGTAGACAAAGACTTTGTCCGGGTCTTCCTACAAAGGGACTATCAAGTCAGTGATGTGGTGGTTGCTGTGGATAGGTCGGTTGCAGGTAAGGAGTAAGCAATTATCTGGGTGGGGACAAACGATGCAGCCGCAAAGAGATCAGAGGACTTCGTGGAGTGTTACAGCAGGTTGTTAAACAAGGTGGTTAAGAATGGCAGAAATGCAGCTTTTTACCCCGTCTGCATAGCGGAAATGAAATGATGTGTCGTGATAAACGCATAGAGTTCATAGACATGTGGGACAGGTTTTTCAGGCAAATTTGTTAAAACGCGACGGTGTTTATATCAACAGCTTGTAGATCAGGATATGAAGGTATTTGGGTATTAGGTATTTGGGGGAAAGAAGAAGTGTACTAGGGAACTGTGAGTCAGTTTTAAGCTTCGAAAAAGATCTCTGTGTATTAAGGCAGATAAAATAATGTTTCAGAATTCTTTTGAACTAACAACTACATTAAAGTTATTTATGGTAATGTCTGTAGTGTATGTATAAAGAATAAGTTGGATTCAGCATTACTCTTACTTACAGCAGAATCAATGAAAGTAAATTGCGTTGTTGAACTCTGAGGAACTCCAGACGATGAGGTACTACTGAAAGTTGATGGATACAAGCAGTTTAGGAAAGACAGGTGACCGACTGTCTATGCAATAGCATTCCACGCCATGATACCTGCATGGCTGGAGGTGTATCAATCGCAAAGGAAACCGAAATCTGTCCCCTCAACAGTATGTCTCCAAACATATATCTCACCATCATCAGCGCACAAACAGAAGCGGGTTTTATCGTTGAAGACAACATGAACTACCAAATATCGGCAACCTAACGCACCTGTTAGCCAGCCTTGATGCAAGTAAGAAGCAACCTGCTGTCAGGCGCGATAGCACCTATAAACTAGTCATATAATTATATACAATAACACCATTTGTTGATATGGTGCTATACTGAGAAGAATTGTAGCAGTTGCGAACGAAACCGGGATCCATCCTCACACAAAAATGTCGCCAGATGTCGATTCATTAATCGTCAGCACTCAGAGTGGATAAGGGATTCACATCACCGAGGAAACAACAATAGTCCATTTGTAACTTCAACACGTATGACCTGGACAATAAGTTAAACGAGAGCTGTGGTGGTTGGCAGTCGGCATAACGGTTGCCTATTGCGTACGTTTGCCTCGTATAATTTTTGGTTTACAATTCGGGCGATGTCTATCGCGGATAACACAGCAGATCAATTTCTGCAATACTTTGCTGTGATGATCAATCGCGTCGAATAGGCCTCTTATCAAGGCATGCTGACGTCATCAGTATGTAAGATCTTTCGTGTTATCACTGGTGCTAACATCGTACCATAGTTCGTACATATCATTACACATGCGCAGCAATGTGAGCCAGCCGCAAATACAAGCATAACATTCTACCTCCCAAACGGCATTCATCTGGTGGTATATCTGCTGACGGAAGTGTACTTAATATTCTTGGCTGAACTTTGCTTGATTTCTTCAGCAAAGGTTGATGGTCGTTCGGCAACAGACATATGAAATTTCTCTAGTAATTAATACGAATCAGCTGTAGGCCCGCATACAAGTAGCCTTGTGACAAGCCGTATATAATGAGTAGATGTACTTGTGCATAAATCACTTATGAAAAGATTCAACACGTTGTTGCACAATAAAATATTTTATTTAGTTGACCAGGTTTCGTCAGGTTTGGGCCTGACTTTTTCAAAACTATGAATGATAGTTTGGATAGTTTGATAGACTTCGAAATAAGCTGCTCAATTACCCTCTCGGAGTAGCTTACCCGGTAAAGCAGTCACTCTAGAGATGACAGATCCGTTGGTTTGAATCTTGGTGTCGATAACGTTTCTTTGCAATCTATGAAAAGTGTGTAGTTGTAGTGTACTCCTAGCACTCGTGCTTGACTAACAGTTTCGGGGAAAAAAATGGCAGTGGCGAATACGTCGTTACTTTCTTGTTGCCACCATCTATTTTTGGTGATAGAATAACTCTAACATTGACCAATGATCTGTCACGAAGAATTATTTTACTCGTTTCAATTTATTCTCACCCGCTGTGAAACACTTGGGCAGGGAGGTTCGGGAGATGCCATAAGGTGGGCCCTGTTCTCCGTCACATTCTATGGCAAGTTAATTTCAATTCCTTTGGCAGAGTTCGATAATCAGAGGTCCCTATGCCAATTTGTTTAGAGGTGCAATCGGCGATTACTTGGTCCTAAGGGATGTTAATGCGCGTCCCCATCGTGCTGCACTAGTGACCGATTATCATGAGGGCGAAGTAATCCAGCGGATGGAGTGGCTTGCATATTCTCCGGATTTAAATCTGATAGAATATATTTGGAATATATTTGGGATGCACCGGGACGCCGATTCGCATCACTGCAACTCCCATATTGCACTCTTCAGGAGCTTCAAGCCGCTATTTGTCGTGAATACACTTTGTTACCGCAGACACTCCAGGACAATGCTGCCGGGATTCGAATCTATGAATCTGTCATCTACGGAGTGACCACGTTATCTATTAAGCTACACCGATAGGTATCTGGACAGCTTATTATTGCAGTCTTTTGTGGGTAGAACCTTACATCCTCTCTCACGTTGAGAGAGAGGTCAGGGTACCTCCTGACCTAACGGTGGTGGACCTAACGGTTGTTAGCCTTGGCCATTAGTGTGAGTCCCTGTTCGGGTGCCATTGTAAAGAAACTTCACTTATGTCGTCGCCGGAATTCGAACCTATGGATCTGTCAGCTCCGGAGTGACCACTTTACGGGTATACAGCTACGCTGACAGGTATCTAGGCAGATTATTTTCGAAGACTTTTGTGGGAAGAACCTTACGCAATGAAACATGAATTTCAGAGGACACAGCATACCTTTATTCAGCAAAATATGCGCCGTCATTATCTATCACCTTTCGCCATCTGTGGTAGAGCTTACAGATTCCAGTGGTAAAGAAAGATTCTTCACGCGACGCGATTGAATCATCAGCTCAGTTTTATACGCATCAAATGTCTTGAAGAGTATAGCAGACAAACCATGTTGCATCAATCGGAACAAATGATTGTCAGAAAGGGTTACGCTCGGTTCTCCAAACCTTCTCACCATACGCTGGGTGCTCCAAACCTTCTCAGACAATTGCATTTCTTTAATATATCGCACCACACGGTGCCTCGTGTTATCATGGAGCAATTTCACCGGGCTCAACCCTTTGACAGTAAACGCACGTTTTTACCCAATTTCCTGATTCAGTCTGTAAGGTCTCCACAAAAAAGACTTCGATTATAACCTGGCCAGTTACCTGTCGGCGTAGCTTAAATGGAAAAGCGGTCTCTCCGAAGCTGACAGAACCGAATTTTGAATCCTGGTGTCGACAAAAGGGCAACTTTTTTTTACAAATGGCGCCCAAACAAGGACTCACACTAGTGGCCAAGGACGCAACCGTTAGGTCTACTCGAGATCAGGTCGATACCCTGACCTCGCTCTCAAGTGGGGAGAATGTAAGGTCTCCCCACAAAAGACTTCGATTATAAGCTGCCCAGTTACCTGTCGGCGTAATTTAAATGGAAAAGCGGTCTTTTCATAGCTGACAGATCCGTGGCTCGAAACCCGGCGTCGACAAAGGGGCAAAATATCTTTACAAGTCGCAGAAACTGGTGCTTGTAGGGATCAGCATTAACAGTTTGACTCGGTTTAAAAAGTTCGTAATGCGACACACCTTTCACATACTACCAGATACATCATAGAAGAACTTTCTTGGAGTGAATATTGTGTTTCGGTGTCGATGACGTTGCTTAACTCCGGAAGCTATTCCTTTTTTTCTTTCCTTTTTTTGAAGATTGCAGAATTATCTTCATATCACACCTTGACGTCGTACCATAACTGTTTTTCTACAAGACTTTCTGCGTTGTCTGCTTAACAGATTCAAACACTTCATGAAAGATTCATTCTTTTCCCTCTGGTTCTGTTCATGTGGCACCCTTCCCTCTGAATCTTTACCATTGTGTGTAAATGACGGTTTGTTGATGTTTTGTTGATGACAAATGATGTTTTGTTGAATTACGTTCAGCAACTTCCATTTGTGTTTGAGACGAAATTTCATCCAGTAGTACTTACATGTCCTCATGTGCAGCTCTTTGCGGAGTGTCGCTACTTTTTCGATGGATAACATCGGAATCGCCTGCTGTAAACCGTCTAAGCGAAAACTGGCATGTTCCTTTCGATACAATACTTTTCCCAAGAACCGCACAGCTTGATGCACAAGCTTTGTCAGAACTTTTTACTTGATGAAATTCATAACGAACGCAATGACGAATGCA
>JJRW01S0011064.1:39547-50127 GCA_001188405.1 Loxosceles reclusa | reverse complement strand
GATAACAGGGGTAACCTTCTCCTATATTTAAAAGGAAAACTTCAGGTATCTTTTAGAATATATACGGGGTGAACAAAAATATGGAAACCCTAATGTCCACCCGCAAATAATTTCAATATAAGCTGCCCAAATACTCGTCGGCGTATCTTTAATGGGAAAGCAGTCGCTCCGGAGCTGAACGCTCCAGGTTCGAATCCCAGCGTCGACAACTTTTTTTCTTACAACAGCTTGCAAAAGACTCGCTTTATTTATATGTTTGCTATAGCGGAGTTTGTCGATGGAACTGTCGTTGTTGCGTCATGCAACTACCTATATAATCTCGTCTTCACGTAACAAGCATTAGTCGTCAAGACAGCGTTCTGTGAAGTTGTGAGGGAATCAAGTCAGGACTGACCGAATTACAACGCGGCCAAATTGTTGGGGCTCGTGTGGTGGGTGCTTCTGTAACCAAGGTAGCGAAAACATGGCAATACGCGAAGGTGAGATAGTAGACGCGGTGGAAATGTAGTAGTAAGTTTGTCAGTGGAGAGGTGTGCACGAATTTTAGAAAAACCTGATAACTGTGCATTCCTTTAACTATGCATGCCCGACAGCTTTTAACAATGAGAAAAATTTTTTCCTGGTCTTTATAGTTGCCGTATACGCTCAAAGATGCTATATGTTTTTCTGGTTCTCCCTTGGATCGAACCAGGGTTTTTCTGTTGGTACCCGAATGAGCTAACCACTACACAAAATGCACACAAATCAGATAGATCTCTGAACGTTTTCCTCGGCAACCAGAGCCAGGGTTTCTTTAATTTATCTTTCGGCCGTTCTGTATTCTGAGCGGACTCGAATAACGAAATAATTTTAGCCCCTCTGAGCTCTGTATGCATTTAACTATGCATTTCCGACAGCTTTTAACAATGAAAAAAAAAAGTTTATCCAGGTCTTGATAGCTGCCGTATACTCTCAGAGATGCTAAAAAAATGTAGTGGTTAGTACATTCGGGTACCAACCGAAAATCTTTGGTTCGACCCCAAGAAAGGCTAAAAAACGCCTATCATCTCTGAGCGTATACGGCAGCTATAAAGACCTGGGAAAATGTTCTTCTCAATGGTGTGTTCGCTAGGGGAGAGAGAGTATTTATTGTATTGGAGTACCACCAAATGGGCGAGAGCGCAACAGCGACAAGAAAGAGGCTGCTTGCAACTCTTCAGCTTCCAGTACACACACACAGATTTAAGCTTCCAGTACAAATCCAGTCTTCTCAACTTTCAGTACAGATTTAATGTCAAAAACGGTCCGCATCCGAATTCAATAAAACAGTTATACGGGAACTTTACACAAACCGGTAGTGATGCAGATGCAATGGCGGGCAATGTTGGTCGTCCGCGGTCACCCATAACAGCACCAAATGAGCAGGTCCTTAAGGGTGTCATTACATCATGTCCGACGAGATAGGCCCGCAAAATTGCAACAGCATGTTCATCAAGCAAGACGTCACTCACAAAATATTGCGTAATTCCCTGGAAATGTTTCCATAGAAAATCCAGAAGCAGCAGCACCTTGATGATGAACTTTTGCGAAAGCAATGCTACATTTGATAGAGACGGAAAATACTGAAATAAATTGCGTATGGTTCTGACGAAGTACTTTTCTGTATTGATGGCTTCGTCAATAAGCATAACTGACTTATCTGGGGAACGGAGAATTCTCATGTGTGCGTTCTACGACCACTCTGAGAATCAAAAACCCCCTATGGGTAGCTTTATTCAGCAGAGGCATCTTTTGTCCCATTTTTCTACAGTCGTTACATTCAAATTTTATACGAGTTTATAGCCATCATTAGCCTTGGACGATTTAGCAGAAACAGCTTGGTTCATGAAAGATGGTGCTCATCGGAGAGGCGAGGTTTCTACTTTCGCGGAGGAATATTTTGATAAACGCACTATCAGAGCATTTGGCACATGGCTGTACATTCGCTTGAGAAAGGTCACAGTGGGTGGCCGAAACGTTGCGAACCATACGTGCATACGACCAGCGTACGACCTTTTTCAAGCGTTATTGCTTTGCGGTACCCCCACGCAACCGGTAAGGGTGTTGTAGATCGGCCACCGTATTCGCCAGATCCTTATCCATGCTATTTCACTCTTTGGGGCAACTTGAAGGATGCGGTGTACCGACAGAATCCCACCACGTTTGCAGAACTAGAGCAAATCAAATCATCAGTCATGAATGTGAAGCGATTCCATTAGCGACGTTGCAGAACGTAACCGCTAATTTTGCACTTCGCTTGAAACTTGCCGTTACGGCGGATAGTGGATATTTCGTAAACATCGTGATGTGATTTACAAACGTATTCTATTGATCGACACCATCTGAAACCGACGGGCTAGCTGTCGGTGACCTTTAGTACTAACACAAGGAAGCATACTAAAGACAATTACTGACTTTACACAATAATCTTCTGCAATAATAACTTTAGTAACTGTCACCGTTTGCTTGTTATTCCATTTTAAAAGCCGTCAGCCGTTTTCAGGACACCCTGCTGTAATGCACTGGCGAAATGAGCATGAGCAATGACAGGTAATTACATCTGTAGTAAAGTTCCGATCACTCTCAGTGTCAGAAAGTAAAATTTCTGCAGCGGGAATGGATTTGGATTTACACGAGCATTTAGCATACATGCTTGTGACGAATCGAATTTAAAGGTTTTTACGCAACACAAAATAAAAATGGAACTTCAGCATGATTAATTTAATGCACCTAAATTAAAATTAGCAAGCTTGTTAATTAGAGAAAAGAGCCAAAGTAAAATTTGAAAGCAATTCTTTACTTGTGCTCACGAACAAAATCAAGAACTAAGCGCTAATTTGCACTTATAAATCAAATTTCAAAATAATTTAATTTTATTTTCCACAATTTAATTTTCCACAATTTCAAATGCTTTGCAATTTACAAGTCAAAACCTAATTAAGTACTTTTTGTACTTTGGATTCACCTTAAATCTTTATGAAACCGTAAGTTTCCTTAGACTTATCTGAAAGATCCGTAATTATTACGACCGTAGAATCCGCTTTATACCGTAAACATCAAACAGTTTGGCCTTCCTTCAAACACACAGGTACGAAGAATAACAAGTTTAAGAAAGGTACTTGGAGGTACGTAATACATTAAATTTTTTGCCGGCATTAACTCAGTAATTAAATTACCCACACTTTTACAGAAGCACTAATGTTAGTGCTTATATACCATTACGGTGGCAGAATTTAACTTCTAATACTCCGCTTCAAGTGAAGGCCTTGTGAGTAAAAGAGCCAGAGCACAGGACAAGGGCTCTTCAGAATTCGGAACACCAGAATTACCAACTTTTTGTGTGAGTGTTGCTGTTTTTACTTTTGCCTCCTCTAATGACGTGACGTCCTAGCTACTTTGTTTTTGTCTAGAAGAGGCGAGTACGGATGTTATCTTTCAGCACTTGTGGTTAGTAATGTTAAACAGGGTATGGAAAGGTTAAATCGTGGTTAATACGTGGTGCATTGGATATGCACCACGTCAGAAGTGTAAATGACGCAAATTGTTGCAAAGGTGTTATAGTTGGTGAGAACATAAGGGGAACCTATGTGTTCCTTCTTTTAAACGCACGGGTTGGATAATGGATTGTTCGAGCATTATGTATTTATTATTTTTTAATGTTGTCTTTTGCTGCAACCCTCAACTTTGAAAGCAAATACCTGACCTGACCTGACGTCTTATGTAAGGTATTCGCTCTCTTTAACTTACTAATAAAACACAATAAAAACATCATATGAATTGCTATTTGTTTGGTTCAAACGTTTGGTTGTTTAATTGAAATTTAACAGCACAAGGGCCTGTAAAAGTCTGCCAAACATAAGATGATTATACAAAGCAAAAAAGCTGGGTACTTCGTCACTATCCGTACTCACCAAAATGTGAGCTCCTGAAGGGCAGTTCTCTGTTATTACGATTATCACCACTAAGCTCGTTTTATTACTCTGCTGGCCATTTAAGATTAAAATGATTTTGTTCTTTGCTTTTCTTCCTAGTGTAGCAAAGAACAAAATCATTTTATTGTACACGTCCGGTATGATGGGAGGAAAACATGATTAAATTTACTGATAATTTTGAGGTACAGAGCAGGCAGAAATCAGTACCCACAGCAGCCGCTTTTGGCAGCAATACCAGCGCTAATTTGTCTAGTTACCAAATCGAGCAGAGCTTGGACGGCTGGTACAAGTACACCATTCCATGCGGCTTCAATTCTATACCAGTAATGATCAATCGCACTTGCTGGCGAGTGGTGGAATGTCAGTCTCTCGATACTCACTGAACAGATGTTCTGAATTGATGAGTGATATAGAGAATGTTCTGGCCAGGGCAACCGTTGTACCCTTCTCTGTATCGAGGGCGGTCAGGACAGCATGGGCAACAGGCGATCTTGCATTGTTCTGTTCAAAGGTAACGTAACGAAGGCATCAAAGATAGGGCACAGGCACAGACCTCAACACACATCAGAAATGTAACGACGGCTGTCCAAATTACTGGCTATACGAACAAGAGGTGACCGGGATGTGTACCCAATGGCTCCCCATACCATCACTCCACGTGCTGGGCCCGTATGGCGATGGTGAATGCAGCCTGAAAATGATTGTTCCCTTCTGTGCCTCCACACACGGATATGACCATCATGATGGTCTGTACGCCGAACGGGGGTTTGTCTGAAAAGACGACGTGACCCCACTTTTGCGTCCATGTTTGTCGCTGAACGCACCACTGTAGGTGCGCCCGTCTCTGTTCCAGCGTCAAAGGAAACTGCAACAATGCTGCGGACGTCGTCGCACTGGCATTTTTCTTCTCGCAAACGACTCAAGTTACTAACTCAGGGTAGGTGACGAGGTTGTACGATTCCACAAGATCGTCGGGCATCATGTCGGTCTTCTCGGGCGTTGGTGACAGGAGGCCGCTTAGAAACCATACGATGTTTTTTATGGCCTTCCTGGATCCATCGATTCCATATTCTCGTGAAAGTCGTGGGATCTCGAACAACTAGAACAGTAATATCACGAAACGATAAACCTCAGACCCGGTAGGCTACGATTCTGCAGCGATCAAATTCCGGCATGTTCTGGTAGACGTTCCAACTTCGTATGCGTGGCATGACAAGACCTTTAAACAAGCAACAAAAGTGTAAATGCGACTTCCCGAATGCGAAAACCACATTACAATCTTCCCATTTATACTGACTCTGGGTGAAGTTATTCCTACCTGCTTTGCGAGAATGCATTGCAATGCTAATCATTTGCATACCTCAGCATCTTTTACCTTTCATGTTCATTTCGTCTTTGTTGCGCGTAGCCTTCATGGTATAGCAATTTTAATGGCCAGCACTGTCTGTTTAATGGCCAGCAGTGTCTGTTTAATGACCAGAAGTGTTTGTTTAATGGCCAGCAGTATCTGCTTAATGGCCAGCAGTGTCTGTTTAATGGCCAGCAGTGTCTGTTTAATAACCAGCAGTGTTTGTTTAACGGCCATCTGTGTCTTACGTAAGCGTGCTTCAGAACCTTCCTTCCCCATTGCGAACAAAAATAAGCAAAGCTCAAACTCCCGAAATAGCTTGCATATACTTTAACGGTCCTTAATAGCAGAAAATCGCCACTGCTGCACATGGTTAGATCACACTTTATGAAGCATATCTCAATTTAAAAGAACAGACAACATGCCCTCCATTATAATTAGATCTCCGTTTTGTAGCACATCTTAGTCTGCAAAGAGCAGAAATAACAATTCCTTTATGATGATATTTCGCCTTCTTTAAAGTGGATTTTTCACTCCACAAAGATTCAAATATAGTCACACAAAAAAAGGTAAATTTGGGTTATTCCTTTGATGGGTCAGTTTTCACTCTGAAAGAGAGCGAAAGAGTGAAGAACCACTCTGTGGATATGTCAATAGTCTTATTTTAAGAGTGTTGGATAACAGTAGCGTATGGGAACTGAAGTATTAAGTCCGAATTCATAAGAAAGAGGCTACCCGTTTCGTCGAGGTCAGCTTTGTGTCAAAAGAGTTTATCGCATCCAAAGTAACAACGATTTATCCAGTGGAATGTCACCTAAATACTACATATGCAAGGTGACTAACGAGTTAAATTTCAACACCTTGTGAGGAATATTTAAAGGAGCAAGCTTGACAGCATAAGTAAGGCATAGTCATAATTCTAAGCGTTGCTAAACCAGAGCATAGTGAGCAAAGATTTATCGTTTATGTTTTAATCTGGCATCCCTAAGTTTGTTGCTGATTTAAAGCTTACTGTTGAAAAGTTGTGTTCGATTTATGAATATGTCGCTATCTTATAGATTATATGTTATTTGTTTGAAATAATTAGAGGTTGCTTATAAACCGGAAACAAAAAGATACACTTTTGTTTTCAAAATTCGGCAGTCGGAATTTTGTTACGGTTCAAGCGTCTTCTTGCTCTTCACCACGAGAATACTTTCTTTTCTGCCATGCAAACGTGTCAAACGATCTTCTCTTTATGAGTATTATCTTGTGGAAGATAAACGACCTACTCTAGACCTTTGCATTGACAGTAGAGGTTACAATGATTCATTAAAGAATTAATTAGTATAAGAATGGGGTATACACACAGTAAGATCCACCTATCCACCAAGGCCAAATGTCTGAAAGGCTATTTACCTATTTTTGGGTGCGGTCACGTTTCGCTCCCAAGACTCACTGAAATAATTTGAATTCATGTTCAAGGTTACCTAAACCGTTGAGGTAACTGTACCACTTATTGACGGAAAATGATTTATTATTGTGCGAGAAAATTCACTATATAATCATTTTATAAACGCTGCACTAATGGCATATTATGGATCCTGTTTATTATGCATTGAGATCATTCACCAGAACAAAAGACGCACGTGTGGGAAGTGTAAAAAGAACATCAAATCTTTCATAATAATTCAGTGAACTTATGATTTGATTTAAAATATTTTCGGAGAGGGGTAGAAAATTGTTACTTGGAAACATACCTTCCAGTGATGCTTTCTAGAGGAAGGACTGTCACGAAGGTATTGGAACTAATATAATGGATGAGTTTTCATAATGATTCTATAAACTGACGTTTCAAATTAAGAACTAATTTTCCGAGGGTGGGGTAATCACATATTGGCGCCATCTGTGAGAAGTTGCAACATTGCGCCTATGCATGTCTTTTACGTGTCTTCTTTGACTTTTTCTGTCCCATGTGACTAGAAAGTGCATACATTAGGTTCGCTTTTACTGCAGTTGTTGATGCTTTTTGTTAGACTTTGTTTCATGACTTATACCACTAACATGTGAGATGCATGGATTCAATATTACTCCTGCTAGCAACAGAACGAGTGGATGTAGTTTGCATAGTTGAAAGCTGGGCAATCTCAGACGATGGGGGAACTATTGAAAACTTAATGGATACAAGCAGTTTAGGGAAGACAGATGTGATAGAAGAGGTGGAGGCATTTTGGTTTGCGGCAAAGAGGGAATGTTTAGAGCAAGGAATGGGTAGAAAGCGGGGGGCTAAAGCTCAAAAGACAGTTTGTGGGTTGAGATAGTCAACAGTTCACCCCAACTTTGATACTTGGAACGTTTTACAGGCTGCCGTGTAATAGTGAAGAATATTATAGGCGAGGTTTTGACAAAATTAGATGCGCCGCCAGATGTAAGAATGCTGTTATATTGTTAAGGATTTTAACTATCGGAACAACTACTGCGAAAAGGGGAGGCGTTTTGTAAAGAAAATATATTTCGCGAACTCGTACTAGATTGCTCTCCTTACCAACATGTTATCTGTTGTACTAAGGAATACTATGTTTTGGATTTCGTACTCTGCTCCAAAGAATGCAGCGTATTGGATCTTTCGATGAATCAATCGTTGGGTGACAGTAATCACGATTGATTAGTGGTCTGCCAACACACAAGTGGCAATTGGAACTATTAAATCAAATCTTCCTATTACATGTTGCACTCCGCTAACGGGATGGGAAATTCAAGTTTATAGAAAAGTCAAAAAGTTTGAGAAGTTCAGGAAAAGTATTTCAGACCAACTGGCCTCCACTTTAATTTGTTATAATGCGAATAAGAAATGACATGACATTATCTCCAGGTTTTAAAAAATACTTATAGTTTTGTTCATTTTAAAAGGAAGTCACCACACCGAATGGTTAGTCCACCGTGGTTTGATGGGGAGCTGAAACACAACGCTTGTTCCACGAAAAGCAGAATAGTTTTAAAGCTTTCAATATCTCCGGTAAACAATCGCACAGGAACACGTATAATAAATTAGAAGGGAATTTAAATATAAGGTGAAAAATGCGAAAAAAGGAACACGGATTGGCGATAGCAAAAATACAAATTTCATTTCAAAAACGTTTTACAGCTACGCCAAAAGTCGCAGAGGTAGTTGTGTAAGGATAGGACCACTTTTATCTCCTGATGAAAATATTATTGACGAAGATATTGGTATGGGGGGTTACTTAATAATCGGTTTTGCATCGGTTTTTGTCCGAAATATTGAACTCGAAGTCGATATTGGTATAGTGCCCGACAGAAGAATGATATTATGCTCGACATAAAAGCTATTTACATGCAACTGAGTTAAGTAAAAGGTACGTAAGCACGAGGACTGTATGATATTTACTAATGCTAATTGAGACAGCTGACTTGCCCACAAAACTCTCCGAAAACATTTCTTTCCAGTCGTTGGATACAGATTCAGTTCCTGGGGATTGGAAGTTGGCTAATTCGTTCCTCTTTTTAAGGAGAGAGGGGCAGACAAGTAGTAGGGAATTATCGTTCAATAAAATCTGACATTCATTATAAGTAAGATTGCAGAATCCATTATTAAACGGTAATTAAACGGCCTTTGTTTTTTTAGAAATTAACTCTCTTTTTCGAATTTCTCAACACGAGTTAAAGAATAAAATGTTGTCACAAGCATTTTGCAATTTTATGACTTAGTTACGAAAGAACTAGATAACAAGTTCACATTATTTTTCTCGATTGTCGTAAGGCCTTTGACAAGGTACCCTCACAGTTAACTAACGAAAAAAAAAGAAGGGAAAATAGGTGTTTGGGGTAAGCCCCAAACATCTATTTTTCCTCCTAAGATGGTTAAGCAATTGGCAAATTAATCGAAAACAACACAATGCCCTTAAATGAAATGATTTAGAGTATGGTGTGTCCTTTTCACAGCACATTCGCCGATGACGCAAAGGTCACGAGGACTGTAAGTAATTAAGTTGAAACTCAGGAACTGCAAAAAGATGTAGATAGACTCGATAGAATGATCCGTAAAATGTGCTGTGGTTTTTAATGTCGAGTGACGCATTTCCTTAGTGAAAATAAAGAATTTAGGTACCAGATAGGTGGCAAAAAATACAGAGCAGTTAGTTAGTTGCATCAAAAACTTAGGCGTTTCAATGACTAAAGATTTTGAAACTGGAAATCAGTGTTTTGTAACTACATAAACAACGAACATGGTTTTAGACTTTTTGAAAAGACATTTTACTTGCTATAAGAAAGAGGTTGTTCTAGTTCTTCCTCCGCTCCAGTTCTTCCCCATGTAGAGTATGCTGTGCAGTTTTGGTCCCAGGCAGTGATCACCTAAAGAGTGTTCAAAGAAGAGCCAGAAAATTCATCCAGGTGTTATGACGTCTTGAATATGCTGATAGGTTGAAGGAACTCAAATAGTTTAGCTGGCAGAAAAGGAGGGCTGGAGTCGATTTAACTCATTCAAAATCTGAAAGGGATTTGAGGTGGTTACTAAGAACTTCTTCAGAAATGCCACTGGGGTATCACGAGAGGAAATGTGATGTAGCTGATTAGAGAAAAGGCTTGGTTACATTTGAGACATGATATTTTATCCAATAGAGTTGTAAGTAGCTAGAATTGTCCTGTTCAATCAGAATCTGTTGAGTGTTTCAACGGAAGAATAGATGAGCAACTTAGTATTTTTGTCCAACAACGTTTTGCGTCTCTTCATATTGCTCTGATTAGCAACTGAACTAAATGTTCATTAGTGAAAATGATTTTTGCTTTTGTATCTGGTTCAAGGGGTTTATGTCAATCGAAAATTGCTTTTAGTTGTTTTATCCCATTCCTAATAATTCTGCTGGCCATTAAAATTTCTGCAGTATGAAGGCGGCACACAATAAACGCAAAATTTGCATGAAAGGCACGACAAGCTGAGATAATGCATCGTCGCAAAGCAGATAGGAGTAACTCCACCCATAGTCTGTATAAAAGGGGATATCGTTAAGAGAATTTCTCATACGAAAATGGCATTCATTCACTTTTGGTTGCTTATGTCAAAGTTTTATTATGACTTTTGTACGACGAAAAGTGGCGTATCAGCACGTGTCAGAAATTGATGCCGTGATGATGTGTTGAGAATGACTGATGCCGTTTTATTTCTTTTTGAACTTTGTAAATCGCTTGAGTTTTTTTCTGTTCCTAAGTCTTTTTCTTTTCTTTCTGTTCGTTTTTTGATCATGTTTAGTTTGATTGACGATGGAACCATTTTTCATTATTAAAAT